>CM069405.1:473954940-474162440 GCA_035609135.1 Eleutherodactylus coqui
TTCTGCCGTTATACAATGGTGCCACCTGCTGGCTAGAGCCAGTACTGCGGTATGAGACATGATGGAGAGGCCCAGACAACAGAGCGGCCAGTAATATACAGTAAGACTACCCTGCCGGACGTCTTCGGACATCGGAGCTGTACAGCCTTCAATCAGAATGTCTTCAGACGTCAGACAGTGGATTGGAAAGGGTTAATAGCCATATCAGATGGCAAGAAATACTTGGATATCACCACGTTTTCTCCTCACCTCTCTGTAAGGGCTCCTTTCCACTGGCGAGGTAATCGCACGTTTTCAGTGCGATGCGAGGGTGCAAGCTCTGGCAGGAAAGTCCCACACATGTTGCTGTATGACAACCTTTCCACTAGCGATGTTTAAGGGTAAGCTGCGATGCGAGGATTAAAAATCGCAGCAGGAGGATTGTTTCAGCGTTTTGCATTTTTCTGTCGCCCATACAGTGCAATGGCAAAACAGATTCTCCCATCGCAATGCAAAGGCTTGCGATTTTGCAGCGTTGCGATGCGATTTTAACATTCGATTTTCTTGCAGCGATAGGGCTCCTCTCCACTGGCGATAGCGCTAAGTGCAGCGAAGTTCTTTTGGGACGCAATCCATTAATTTGAAGTTTGAAAACTGCAAAGACTGTACAGGATTGGAATATGTTACATCTCACAAGACTGGGATGGGAAAAGCAATTATGTCAGTTTACTAATTAAAAAATAGCATATTTTCTTCCTAAGTGGTTTCCACCCTCGGGGTGCTCTCACGGGTGCAGGTTTTGTTCTGTATTTTTTTAATGCATTTTTTAAGCCAAAAGCAAGCGATGGTCATAAAAGGAGAGAAAGAAGAAAGGTATTGGATATAGCTTCTTTCTTTGGGGGAAGGGGGGGCACTCTTAGTTTTGGCTTCAAAAATGGCATCAAAAAGCCTGAATAAAAGCTGCATTTGTGAAGCATTCTTTATGGATCTGGTGCCTGATGGGTCCCAATACTTCCACATTTTACAGCGTTTTAGCGCAATGTAAAACAATCTAACTTAAAATCGGCCTGAGAGGTGACGTGGCTGAAATCCACGGTCATAGTTCTAGCACACAAGTCCTGCTCAGCTGTAGCTAGGGCTGTTTTCAATCCAGTATAGAAGAAATATGTCTTAATGCGAAAGAAATCCTCGCTCTAACAGTCTAAGGGCCCATTTTCACGGCCATATGCGTTTTACGTGTGCCTGCCGGTGCCGTAAAGACGCCTGAACGGCAAGGGGCGTGGCGCATATATGCTGGGGGCCTGGTGAGACATTCCCCCTTTCCTCCCCCTCACTGGCTCACCTCCTCTCTCCTCCCCTCTGGCCGTTTGTAATGGGAGGGGATGGGATGGGGGCCGAGCTAAGCTACCTCCTCCGCAAGCCAGCAATTGGAGGGGGCAGAGTTTAGCTTGCAAGGGGCGGAGAGAAGGGGGAGGGAGTTTAGCCGTCACGCTGCTAAACTCCCTTCTCCGGCAGCTAGCATAGGTTGTGGTCGGGCACTTTTACGCCACTGTGCACTAATGCATTGTAAGCCAATGCATCAGAGGGGCAGTGTATATCAGCCGGGTGTGAAAACCCGGCCGATATACGCCCGTGTGGATAAGTTTAGGGTAGCCCCTTTTTTTTTTTTTTTAAGATATCCTAATAATTTACAGCATTTTTGTACTTCTCTTAGATTATAAAAGAACCAGCTTGGCTCCATACGTGAAAACATTTGAACAATTTCTTGATAAGCTTGACCAATCTCGAAAAGGAGAAATGCTGTTGAAAAGTGGTAAGCAACAACTTATTTGGAGTATTTTTGTAATCACAAGGTGCTACTTCAAGGGGATCTCATCGGGGGCAAGCTCTTTTCCCCTGGGTTCCACTACCAGCACTGATTTTTGCCAAAGGGAGATGCAACCACACAGCCATTTTCTCTCCAGCAGCCACAGCAAAGAAAATGTAGAAATACACGGTGGCCATTCAGATGAATGTCCGTCTCTGCATCCACATAGCCTCATGTATAGGGACTGGCTTTGACTCCTTTTCATAGTGCGTTCATGTGTTTTTCAAGATAATACTCTGTAAATGAACTTTTAGGGACATGTGTCATCTGCCCCTGCAACATCCAGTAACCAGAACTATAAAAAATACTGTAAATTCTGTTACTTTACAAACACCCCGATTATGGGATATTCTAAAAAAATGCGTAAAGCATAGGGGTATCTGAGGGAAAATGTGAGCAGAAAAATAGTTTGTGGAAGGACTGTTATATGCAGTAACGTATGCATCAATTATGCCTCATAGTGTAAGCATACGCATCACACTGAGCTTGAAGTGACTCTTGCCATGCCTGTGTTATATGAATGTCATGTTGTCTTTTTTTTCTCTTCAGATCTTAAGAAAGAGTTTTGAAGCTCATGGAAGCATCGTTGAACGGCTGCAATCCGAGTTGTGCATTTAATGAACTCGAGCTACCCGCATTTTCTATGGACTTTTTATACCATTTACAGTCATTCAGCTGTCAGGACAATTACTGAACAGATTTATGGGACATTGGATGCAGTTCTATAATGAATGACTAAAAGGATTGGCCTCATCAAATAAATTGTATTCTAGTTTGGTACAGTTTCTGTTGTGGTTTGATCTCCTAAACTGGTTGCTGCAAGCAGATGTGTCTGATTTATGTTCATCTGCGGTATACAAAGGGGTTCCATTTATTGTGCTTTTTATTTCATGTTGCTTTAGGCCTCATGTCCACAGGGACAGATCCGCAGCGGGTCACCCGCGATCCACACCCCATAGGGATGCATTGGACACCCGCAGGTAATTAAATGCCTACGGATGTCATTTTCCCTTGAGGCGCGGATTGCGTGTGCGGGAAATCACCCACAGCATGCTCCATTTTAGTGCGAGTCTCCCGCGGGCTTCTATTAAAGCCTATGGAAGCAGTCCAATCCGCGGCACACCCGCAGCTGAATTCCTGCTCTACGGTGCGGGAGAGCAGGAGTTTTTAAAATAAAAACAGTGCACGGCACACGCGCGCAGCACGCTTCTGGCGTGCCGAGCACATCCGCCGGGCCGAAGAAAGAAGATCCAGCCGCGACGGAGCGCAGATTTGCAGCGTCCGGACAGGTGAGTAATTCTTCTTTTTAGGCCTCATGTCCGCGGGAAAGGAGGGACCCGCTGTGGGATTCTGCATGAAGAATCTACGGCGGGCCTGATTTTCCCCGTGGACAATGAGGCCTTAATCCCCACAGGCATCCCATGTCTACGTACATAGGGGAACTCCTTTGCTAAGGAATGGGCACATTATGAGCCTTGTGTTGGCAGAAACCATTGTATAGAAGGCTTCTATAATGCAGTGTATTTATCATTTTAATTTTGGGGGTTTTCACTAGCTATACAGTACAATGGCTTGCATATTACATATGTTTCCAGGCTGCTTTGAAATGGCCACTGCAAAAACTATGAAGCTGTAATGGGATGTTCTCTATGAACATTTTCGCTTTAGGCTACATACAGGGTCTGCTTTGTGTGTTTGGAGAATCTGTTTTTTTAGTTTGTTTAGTATGGATTAGGAACACTTCCATAGAGATTTAGAATTTCTGGCAGCTGGTGCGATTTAAATGGGCAAACTTAAAAGACTTCTGGTACTTATGGTACAGAAACTTCACATATTCATATTTAAATTGCCCGTGTGCACGCAGCATAGGAGGCAACAGATAAAGGATGGGCAATGTTGTCCAATGGGCAATTTTCACCAATTCAGTGTTACTGGAAATTGACATTATGTATAATAGTTTTACAACATTGCCCATCCTTTATCTGTCACCTATGCTGCTTGCACACGGGCAATTTAAAAGTTGTGCCCAGTTTCCTGTCTGTGTGCTATCCATCACACATTGACATAAGAGATTCTCTTCTGAAAATTAGACAAGAATAGGACATGTGTTTTTGGGGGTTTTTTTATTTGTTTTCTTTGACTATTTTGTCCTGTGTGACCGGTCCCTTAAGGGGGATGTATATTGTTGACCACCTCTGTCTGAACACTTGGTGGAGCAATAATAGGTGTCATGGACACGGCAGTTTAGTTACCAGAGTGAGTTGATTCTAGCTCTTCTGTTTCAGTGCTAGAAGTGGCTTCAGCTGCCTCATGTGTATGAGGGGTACCATAACTCTCCGCTACTAGCAGATGGTGGGGTAAAAGAAGAATTAGGGAGGACAACACGCTGATGCATCTGTTTGCAGAATGAACATTTAATAAACGGGTTCCACTTACCAGCTCTATAAAAGCTAACTGGACCCAACATACCCTTGTTACATATCATTTTGTATATTCCACCTGCATAAACTGAAACACCTGTCCCCCAGCAAGCCATTATTTATCATCTACCTGTATCTAAGTGTGCGTGCACGGGAGAACACTGGTGAGTATAAACAAAAAGGCTGTAATAAAGGCAGTGGGGGTGCTGACATTACAGATCTCTTTAATAATATGATGAATCAGAGAATGAAGGGACTTACAACTATATAGCATACTTTTGCTGTAAAGGTGGCTGGGTTTATTACTATAATGGTGCGGGGACTGCAGGGCTAGGTCCTCATCACATCACATCTGGAACCATACATGGAAGGTATACCATCATGCAGAGGTTTTAGAATGCCTTATTTTTTTACAAACACAGTTAAAGTCCAGCAACTAACGTGAAATAGTTCAAAAGTAGGTGGGAAACCATAAAAATGTTATAAAATTTTAACTGTCTATGCCAGTTTTTTTTAAAGTTAGCTTTAAGCCCATCTTTAAATCTTTTGCTGTCCACCAACATGCTGTTTTTGAGTTGAGTATAGTAATTGCTTTGGGAGATGTTAGTCAGACATTCGCACAACATGGCCAGTCCAGCGAAGTTGATCGTGAAGGATCATTGCTTTAATGCTGGAGGTCTTTGCTTCTTCTAGAATGCTGACATTTGTCCGCTTGTCTTCCCAAGAGATTTGCAGGATTTTTCTAAGGCAACGCTGGTGGAATCGTTCCAGGAGTTGAGATTGGCGGTTTTAGATGGTCCACATTTCGCAGGCATATAACAAGGTTTGAAGGACAGTGGCTTTATAAGCAAGAATCTTAGTATCCCTACGAATGTCTCAGCCCTCTGCTTCATTTGAAAAAAAAAGCTGCACTCGCAGAGCTCAGATGGTGTTGTATTTCGGCATCGATGTTCATTTTTGTGGAGAGGTGGCTGCCAATGGTCAACATTTTCCAACATTACACCATAAAGCTGTATTTCTGGCATTGCAGAAGGATTAGTTTGCGCCTGCTGACAGAGCACTTTGGTTTTCTTGATGTTCAGTGAGAGGCCAAGCTTTTTGTATGCTTCTGCAAAGATGTTTAAAGTAGCTTGTAGATCTTCTGAATGAGCACAGGCTACGTTATCATCAGCATATTGGAGTTCTATAACAGACGTTGTTGTGACCTTGGTTTGGGCTTTTAGTCTGTTAATGTTAAATAATTTACCATCTGTCCGATAGATGATTTTCACGCCAGTGGGAAGCTTCACATCTACAAGGTGCACTATCATAGCAATAAAGATAGAAAATAAAGTTGGGGCAAAAGCACAACTATGTTTGACGCCTCACTCCACCTTAACTCTGTCACTTTAGGGGGCATTGCTGTCCAAGACCGTTGCCATCATGGAGGAACTGCAGGATGTCCACAAATTTATCTGAATTTTTGGAGGATGGGCCAAAGAGCATTGTGATTCACGGTGTTAAAGCTTTTGTGAGGTCAATGAAAGCCATGTACAGTGGTTGGTTTTGTTTCCTGCATATTTTTCTTGGAGCTGTCATGCCGTGAAGATCGTATCCACTGTTCCTCTGGAAAGGCAAAAGCCGTTCAGGGATTCCGGGAGGATGTCTTCTGAAATGGGTAGAAGACGGTTTGCAAGGATTTTCCCTGCAGAAGTTAGAAGGGAGATGCCTTGATACTTTCCAGTCTGTTCTTTCCCGCTTTTTAAAATGGTATAAAAGTTAAAAAATAAAAACTATCCCGCGCCTTGGCAGAAAACCAATCTTTTTTTATTTTATTTTTTTATTATTTTTAAAATGGGTGATAATAGTGGAATCCTTAAAGTCCGCTGGGATTTGCTTGGTCGCCCATACTTTTTTAATCAGCTGCTAGAGTTGTGTCAGCTCAGGTCCACCCTCTTTAAAGATTTCAGCAGAGATACCATCGGGTCCGCTGGCTTTTTTCTTTTTTAATTGGCTGATAGCTTTGCTGACTTCCTCCAAACTAGGTAGTGCTGCAAGCTCAGCCTTGATTTCTTGTTGCTGGATTTGCAAGAGAAGCCCCTTCAGCTACATTAGAACTGTGATTAGGGAGGTTATGATGGTTCTCTTTCCAATGTGATGCAATTGATTTTTTTTTTTTTTTTTTGTCCTTTAGCAGCTTGATTCCATTATTTGTTGGGCCATAGGTGACCTTTGTGGCTTTAAATAAACCCCGTGGCATCATGGATTTCTGCAAAATGTTGGCTTTCTTGAGCCTTTTTTGTCCACCCGATGTTCTTGAGTTCTCTGGCCTTTTTTAGGGAACGCATTAACCCTTTGCAATCCAATTTTGGATTCAGTGTTTCGTAGGGGGCTTTCCCTTTCTGACATTTTACAATGGTGCCATCTGCTGGCTAGAGCCAATACTGCAGTATGTGACATGCGGGAGAGGCCCCTGACAACAGAGCGGCCAGTAATATAGAGTAAGAATACCCTGACGGACGTCTTCCGACATCGGAGCTGTACAGGCTTAATCAGAATGTTGGAAGATGTCAGACGGTGGATTGGAAAGGGTGAAGGACGATTGCTGTGTAGCACAAAGTAAATTATGGTTTGAAACTGGATGCAAACTATTCCAACAGCCATCTCAACTTTTGTAGATTACTTTCAGACGCTCTGCTTCTATGTAAAGAGTGTTGGAACAGATTGTAGTACAACACCCTAGAGGTCGGAATTTGGACAGTTGCTCGTCAGGACAGAGCATATTCATTTCATATATGGTAAGAAAAAGGCATTTAACTAAAGAAGACAGACAATAAGTATGAGGTTTGTCCTATAGAGAAATTGACAAGGTGGTAGTCAGTACAGTTTCCTATACTGTCAAAATACACTTGGAAACTGACAGGAAGAGGTCTGGCAGACCAAAGGTCACTACAAAATGAGATGATCTGTTTTTGAGTCAACCCTTTGCAAAGTTTGTGCCTCACAGCACACAATATTCAGGTACATCTTAAGGGCTATTTCAGACGACCGTAAATCAGCTCAGTTTTCACACTGAGCCGATATACGGTGTCCTTGTCTGCAGAGGGGGGGGGGATGGAAGAGCCAGGACCAGGAACTGAGCTCCTGCCCCTTCTCCACTATTTGCAATGGGAGGGGTGGGAACAGGGGCGGAGCCTAGCACTGATGCATAGCTCTGCCCCCATCTCGCCCCCTCCTATTGCAAATAGTGGAGAGGGGCAGGAGCTCAGTTCCTGCTCCTGGCTCTTCCATCCTCCCCCCTCTGCAGACAAGGACATCATATATCGGCTCTGCGTGAAAACCGAGCCGATATACGGTCGTCTGAAATAGCCCTAATGCAGCAAAAACAAAGTTTCCATTTCAACTGTGAGTAGAAGATTTCTATCTGCAGGTTTTACAGATAGCAGTGGCTTTCTTACTGATGATTATAATCTAAAGGCCCTTTCAGACACAACGAGAAGCCTTTTTTTTTTGAGCGATTCTCATTCTGTCTAAATGCAGGGACATCGCGCAGTTTTCGTGGACGAGTCGCTGATCACTGAATTCTAGCGTGCTAGAACTGAGCGATCAGCTGTTATCAGTGGAGCAGGCTGTTATCAGCTTGCTGCACTGATAAGATTCTCTGTGCCTGTGTCCTGCTGTGAATTCACAGCAGGCCACGGGCTGTAGGTGCAGAGAACACTACAGCTGTTTCTATATGCAAAGCAGCTGTATTGTTCTATTAGGGGCCATAGCTGTGTCCCGCTCTGCTTGCATATTCTATAGTAGCTAACTAGCTATTATTAAGTAAGCAAAGATGATTGCTCAAAACTGTCACTCAAACTATTAGTGTAAATGGGGATTACGGGTTTCCCTGAAGAGTGGAGAAGGTCTTATGGACTGATGAATCAAAATTTGACATCTTGGTACATCAGGCACGGTTTTTGTACACTGTCTAGTAATTGAAAGTGTGGTTCCTGAGTGTTTGACACCAACTGTAAAACATGGAGGAGGATGTGTGATGGGTCTGGGCCTCTTGCTGGTACAGCATTTCTAACTTGCACAGGGTGGCTGGCACACTAAACAAAAAGGGCTACCACAGTATTTTGATATACCATACAACAACCTCTGGTGTACGCCTACTTGGTCAGCGGTTTTTATTACAGCAAGATATCATTATTTCAGAACTAGCTAAGGTAGGAAAAGGCCAGTAAGCTTCAAAGAATTGAATGGCCTGTACAGTCTCCAGACTTAGACTCCATTGAGCTTGTTTGGGATGAACTGCACAGAATGGTGATAGGGAAAGCCACCTACAAGTGCAACAATGTGGGGAAGAAATTTTGGAACAATATCTGAATGTGATTGTAGAAAGAATGCCTCAATTGTGTAAGGCCTCATGCCCACAACCAGGGTCGGATTCCGACTGCAAAATCTCGCAGCGGAATCAGACCTGGCGCCCGCCAGAGACCCCATACTCACCTCTCTGAATCTGCCGTGAGCGTCTCGGCTGGTGAGCCGATGTGCATGTGCAGCGCATGACACGCTGGCGGTGATGCGATTTCCCATAATACTTCCAATGTGCTCACAGCGGAAGTATCGCGGGATGGACGGCTTCCATAGACTGCAATATAAACTGTCCGTGCGATTTTTACACACGAATCAAAACATGCTGCGATTATCCCCCGTGAGAGGAAAATCGCAGTTGATTTCCGCTCGTGGGCAAAGCAGAATCTTTTACCATTCCATGTCTATGATCGGACATTCCGCAGCGATAATCCGCCCGTAGACATTCGGCCTAAGGGCTCCTGCACACTTGGGTTTTGACAATCGTGTTAAAAAAACAAAGCAATATCGCATGAAAAACGCAAGTGTGCAGGAGCCCTTAAGATGTTATATCCGCTCGAGGTGGCTACTTTGGGGAGTCAAAAATCTAGCTTTAATTTGGTGAAACACAGTTAGGCCGGCTTCACATGGCTGTGACGGGCTCATATGATGCGGTAGGCAGGGAAGCGGTTTCACGCTATCTTCCGCTGTGCTACAGCGGAAGAAAGCGTGACAGACGGCTTCCATTGACTGCAATGGAAGCCGTCCGCGCGTACACCCGCAGCAAATAGAGCATACCGCGGGTGAGGACAGGAGATTTTACGGTGCGGAATTCCGCAGTGGAATTCCACACCGTAAGCATTGTGCTATTAGGTTCAATAGAACCTAATAGCTGCGGGTAACGCAACGGATTTACGCCGCGTATTACACTACGGAAATCCGTCCGTGGGAAGGAGGCCTTAATTCATTATTTTTATTCATCTTAACTTGTTTATTTTATGCCTTCATTTCTAAGTACATTTGAGACATTGACCTGTGGAAATATCAATAAAAACTGGAACAATTGGGGTGTTGTATGCATCGATGAAGGGAGACTGCAGTGTATCCTACTGTATACAGTGGTACATAGCCCACTCCCCATCTCCTCGAGACCAGTACCCGGTGGGGTGACTTCCCTGGGAGGGCTACAGTGACATTACCATGCTGTTACACGGAATTGCACTACAATCAGTGTCAGGGTATAATTCTAAGTACAGCACCAATCAGGCCCACCCCACTTCCCCCGCTGCCGGCGGTAAAGAAGAAAACACCACACGGAGGTCTGGTATCGTTCCTCACACGGGGACATGCTGCGCTGCGCGCTTTATTACAGATTACATGAGATCTTATACCCTTTGGTCTCATCACTAGAAATGAGTGATGAGCTCATTGGCTCAAATCCACCGCATAACCATATATGGGAAGTCCGGATTTCCGGCCTGAGACAGTGAAAGTTCAGATGCATAGTTGAACAGTCTTCATCTAAATATGGCGCTTCTGGGAAAACGGCCAAGCACACGGTCTTGTGTCTGGTTCTTCTTTGCTGTACATTTTGTCTTCGGCTGGAATATCTGGTATAAGGCGAAGTATTAAGTTTTTCATAGAGTTAGTACAAATGAGAATAAAGTTAGTATACATATAAAAAGAAAGGCACATAACTATATCTATATAAATGTATATATTCCAGTGTTTTCTTTTCTACCTACAAGGATATATATGTATCCTTCTCATCAGTATGTCCATGCTGATTTTGCCACAGACTTGCCTAGGGCAAAATCTCCAGCCGTGATGCAACAAGTAACCAACGTGTCCATAACCACCTGCCTGCTTCCCAGGATGCTCGCTGCTCCCTCTCCACAAGTAGAAGCTGCAGTGCTATGTCTGTATATGGGAATCTGGGAGCCAGGATACATACAGGAAGCCGGGATGTGTATGGGACAAGCTGCAGCAGTAACGTTAGGTGGCTGTGCCACTAGAGAGTCTTATTCCCTAGCCACAGGACACCCACCAAATAAAAGAACAGGAGGTCAAAGGTCATTCAAGGGGTTGACCGGGTATGGAGAATTAAAAACAAAAATGGATCCCAATGTGTTAGAACAATAGAAGCAGCAGTAGTTAACTCTTTGTGTCCTCCCATATCATGGATTGTTTAGAGCAAGTGCCGCACACATGAAGGTCTACCAACCATTTCTCACACCTACCAATATAAGGGCTCTTTCACACCAGCAGATTTGCTCAGAGAATTACCCGTGCAATTTTGATTTCAATGGGTTCATTCGCAAGCGCGTTTTTTTCATGAGATTGTGTGAAAAAAATATACGGATCGTCCCATGTTGGTGCGTATTATGCATTGTAGAAGCCCATTGGCGTGCGTAATCGCTGGGAATTTACACACAAAGTCAATGCGATTTTGCGTGTTCTTTTTGGCGTGCGCTAATATGCGCTGCCTTGGCATAACGGGGTGAGCGAAATACGTGGAAGTAAATTTTGGTCACATAAATACACAGCGTATTTATGCAGCCAAAATTGACTTCTGCCCGTGTGGATGAGCCCTAAGGCCTATGTTACACGAGCGCAGGTGTATTTGCAACACATTTTTGCGCGTCATGTGCTGCATAGTTGCGCTAAACGTGTATATTTGCATGTGCAACAACACCCGCAGCCACGGTACATGGTAATGGCCAATTAGTCTCATTAGTTTGATATGTTCTATTTTTCCACAAGGAAATAGAACATTTTGCAGATTTTTTTTGCGCGTCGGAATTGCGCATGCAAAATACGGTTTTGTGAATGAACCCATTGAAATCAATGGGCCATATTCATTGCATATTCTGCATGAAGTTTCTGTGTGTGAGTGCGCAAATACTGTCGTGTGAATATGGCCTTGGGCTAGGCTCCTGCACGCTTGCGGGTTTTTCACGCTTTCTTTTTCACGCGGTTTTGCTGCATGTTTTTTATGTGAAAGTTAATAGGGCTTTCTAATGTTAAAAATGCGTCGCATGAAAGTCGCAATGCGTTTTTAACATTGATTTTTGTGTAAAAAAAAAAGCAGCAAAATTGCAAAAAAAACGCAAGTGTGCAGGAGCCCTTACATGGGCGGATGCGTATTTGCACAACCTTTTTGCGCATCAGAGGTTGCACAAATGCGATCTTTACTGTACTTTTTGCGCACGCAACCACGGTTTCAGCTATTGAAATGGGCAATAAATGTAAGTAACTCCATAAGTTCCGTTTCCCTGCACATTTTGGTGGACAGTAGAATTGCGCGCACCAAATATGCGCTAATATACTCAGCAAGTAGAAACCATTGATTTCCATGGGTTCGTTCACATATCGCCCGTGCGCAATTTAGTCACAAAAAAAAAAAAACAGGCAGCGCGCTTTATTTTTCTGTACATTTGTTAAGGAAAAAAACGATCCTGAACTCATTAAACTAATTGCCATTTCCAGAGCCGATCGGTGAGTATTGTTTTGCGCACAATTTGCAGGCGCAGAAAGTACAGTTAAACGCTGTTGTGCACCCAAATACGTGGCGCAATTGCGCATACACTCGTCTCATCTAGCTTTATGCCCTTTCACACGGACGTATTTGCGCGCACAATCCGCAAAGAATAGAACCCATTGATTTTAGTGGATTTGTTCCTATTTTCCTACGCATTTTAGTTGCGCAAAAAAAAACTTAGCATGCTGTGTGCACCCATAGAAGTCAATAGGGTGTGCGCAATATGGTAGGAGGTGAAACACAGCGCAATTGCGCAAGAAAAAGAACACACCTGGAAATCATTAACTACCCATTTTTAATCCGTGCGTCTTTGGTTGCCGCGTGCAAATGAACATGGCTGCGAGTGCAAAAAGTACAGTAAAATACGCCGATGCACGCAAAAAAAAACATTATTGATTCCACAAATAGGCAGCTCTCCGGCGTGCGCAAATACACGTACGCTCGTGTGAATCCAGCCTTACGCCAGGCTCACATAGCGTCACGTGTGAAACGCTGCAGCCGTGACCCTGTGTCCGGCCTCATATGGCGGCAAAATTGTTATGCGCATGCCAGCATACTCACGCACACTGATGTGCAGTACACCGGGTTTTTTTTTGGGGGGGGGGGGGGGGGGTTTATATGTCATGCACCGTCGCTTAGCAACACCGCATATACACGCCACACGTGCACAATGTTATTGCGTACGGGTGCGTGTAAATACGCGCTCATCGAGAACAACGGGCTCTGTCTCATGTATATGCGTGGCGAAGTTAAACTTTGCGCTTTTTTGCAATTCTGATGCACTAATGTGATATAAGTGATTGGCTGAGAGTTACTGCGTATCACACGGGCGGACAGCGCCTGCGTAATATACCGGTGACATCCGCCTGTCATGCCACTGGTTTATTACAGGTCACACTGGAGCTCTGCCATGTGACAGACACAGCCAGCTGCTGCCCCCCGTCTCCTAGCAACAGCTGTGACCCCTGCGCCGCCCCGGAAGTACACGCGTCGTGCGCCGCCAGATCCCGGAAGTAGTTCGCTGTGGGCGTTCTTTCTTCAGCCATCTTGGATCTGAACTCCTCACACAGTAAGTGTCTCTTTTACATCCACCTCCATCCTAGACGTTCCCCAAGTCAATCCTCGTGTAGAAAGTCTCCCTGGCAGGAGGAGGAGGTGCGGCGTGGGGTGCCGGCGGTATGGCCGCCGCGGGGGCTCGGGCTGACGGGATAAGTGCCGGGGAAGTACCACGGGGAAGCGCTGCCTGTCCGGTGCGGCGGAGGGTCACCGTCCTGTCGGTAGAGGCCCGGTGTGTGAGGCCTGAGCTCCGTTACCGTACGCTGTGTGTACAGACCTCCATGGCCGCCGCTGCTGCATGTTGTCAGGAAGTTCATGTCCCCCTGCTGTGAACTTCCAGGCGCCCTGCGATTGGTCCCAGAGCTTACAATCTAACCATATAAGGCCGTGCTGGTATTTATATGCTGGCCGGTAGTGTGTGATCAGCGGCTGCTCCGGCGCTGCTGATGCTTCTGAGGACAGCCGTAGTTCTGCTTCCGTTGTTGGCGGGATCAACCCGGAGAGATCTACTAGCAGCGATCACCTGATCGGGTCTTGTGGATCAGCTTGGATCGAGCGGTCGTTGCTGACCCTTCAGGAGTTTGAACCTCCATAGTTGATCAGCGGGGTCTACGGCTTGGGCTGGAAGTTGGCAGCGCTGACTGCTGGTCGGCCAATCCGTAGGGATCCTGAGCGGCGGATCTCCCACTGATCCGTTATTGATCAAAAGTAATGCGCCTTTTACAACGAGCGAGAATCGCTGGTGTGCTTGTTTAGACGCTCAGTTTCCTCGTTGTCTGCTTCGCGCTCAGCGTTTCTACGGGGAAGACGGAACCGTTCGCCTTTTAAACGAGTCAACGAGGATTTTTAGTCCCGCAGAAACGGAACGGCGAATGATTCTCGCCCGCGGTTAGACCGAATGGTTATTGTTCTGCCCAAACGCACTTTAAAAGTCGTGGATGGCGCAGTTCGTGCCATCGCAGTCCTAATTCTGTGCGTTTCTGCTGAACGGAACTTAGATCTCCGCGGGGTTGTAAAACGGCAAAGGGGCTGTTAGCGCTCAGGACGCTCCTGTCACCGCGGTCCCCCTGCCCACCCCGTGCATTAAAATAACCAGCAGTTGCCTCTCCCTGGCGGCACTCGGCGATCGTGGCTGTCGCTGACTGTCACAGTAGGTTCATGGGATGTCGCAGCTGCCTGTAAACAAGACAGCGGGGATCAGAGACAGCGGCGGGGGTTGAGCCATTATTCAGGCTAATATCTGCTTGTGTAGGCCCGGCTCACACGGGCGGTTTTTAATGGCGGAATCTGTGAGCGCTGTGTGCGTGGAAGGCCCATAGTGAACCGCGGCATTGAAAGGCATGCCTTTTCGATCTTTTTTTTTTTGCTTACACTCTTGGATGCAAATTGTGTATTCGCGAGTGGAAGAAAAATATCCCAGTATGCTCTCTATTAGCGCGGATGGCTCCCATTGATGGCAATAGATGTGAGTGTTCCGTCGCCCACGCGCAATTAACATTCTGCATGAGCCGCGGAAACACTCGCAACTTCAGAGGAAAGTAGATAGAAAATCGACGTGCCAGCTGAAGGGGGGAGAGATCTTCTGCGCCGATGATGCATAGTGTACATCCGTGCGGAAAACCACGTGCATCCGAAATTATTCACAATTTTCACAAATCATTGCAGGTCTCCCGCTGTGGAAAATGACCTGTTGGTGTGCACCCGGCCTAAGAGAAATCAATGCTAATGGCTCTCACACTACCTCCACGTATTACCCTATAGCAAGCGACTATAGGCTTCCATTGTGCCGCATGAAATCTTAGCATGTTCTATCTTGGCGTGTATTACGTGGGTATACACACACCAAGATAGTCCATAGGATTGGCGGCCCGCAGCAAGCTTGCAGTGTTTATTTCGTACTTGCCGTGTGCGTGTATCTTGCGGGCTTCACGCAGCAGCTCTGAGCCCGGCTTAAAGAGAAGCTACCCTATGGGATTGTCACTGTATATGATGTCGGACTGAAGCCTTTATATCTTCATTGTAGAAATGCCCGGTGAAGCCACAGAAACCGTCCCCGTTGCGGAGCAAGAACTCCACCAGCCTCAAGCCGAGACGGGTAAGTGCACGACCGCTGCCTCCTCTTCCTCCCGCTCGCTCTTCATCAGGCCGCCATACAGTCTCTAGTTTCCTTATGGTATCGTTCATGTGACAATTGGAGATGCAGAAGTACTGATGACGAATGACAAGACCCCCCGGTCCAGCTGCGCACACGTCGGAGGGGTTCCATAATGCTGTACGGCTACTAGCGCTTGTTCTACTTGCACTGTTCCATATTGGCCGGGACACATTTAAAGCGCTCTTATACCTTAGGAGTCAGCTAGTTTTTCAACTTTCCCTCTACTAACGGCTTGTTCTTGCAGGTATAGCACATAACTCCTATAGACCTCACTGCTCGTAAAACTGGGATTTAATGTTTCTCTACAGAAATGGAACAATTTGTATGTTAATGTCTATATACTGTTAGCAGGAAGCTGGTCGAATGTGATTCTGTATGTGTGGATCCTTGCACAGTGAATGTCACCCTGGAGTGAGAGATTCTGGTTCACGGTTTAAGAATTTCTGACTTGCCGTTACTTTGGCTTTCATCCTACTTGAAGCTTGCGGTTTAGTTTTCACCGCTACCTGCAATGACTGCCGTATGTGCTTGTGGGGGGCAGTAAGTAGTGATTATGTTTGTTCATCTGCTGCTGATATTACAGCAACTTCTCCCCCAACCACTGGTGGGGCTGGAGCGCCTACAGAAGTGGCTGTAGTAGCTCAGGAGAAAAAGCCCGTTTCTCAGAACCCCGAGGTGGCGGCTAGTGAGGCTTCTCAGACGGCACAAGCTGAAGCTGCTCCTGGGCTTTCAGGTAGGTATCTAGAGTTTGCTATAATGTCCACTTGTGTAACTTTCATGATGACATCACATATACAGACATCTGGTTACATAAAGTCCCCCAAACATGATACTGGCAATGTAGAATGACCCTCTAGCACTTCTGGCACCCGTGGCCCCACTTTAGGCATCCTTGTTTGGGGTTTATCCTGTCGCCTCGGGTCTATTCAGCCTTGTCTGCTAATCTCCTCCATTGTCAGGAAAGTGCTGAGTTAGTACATCAATGGAAGCATTTCCTTCAGCGTACGGTCTGCTGATCAAGGCCCAACTTTTGTCACTAGCTGCACACGGTGAACGGCGGGATTCTTTTTTTTGGCCTGTATACTTCAGGGGTGTTCGTGGGGGGCTAAAAAAAAGTCTGCAACTTTTGCAATGAATGTTTTAATTGATAGTTGTTGCCATGAGGGAGCTTTACACTGGGCGAGTATTGCTGGAAACGGCAAATGTGGGAGATAGGCATCCCGTGTATACCCATCCTCTGACAGGGCATGAGCGACAAATCGCTTGTCAGTCCGTGTGAACAGGAAGTCGCTCAATCTTTGAGCGACTCGCTGTTTAGTGTTAATAGAGGCGGGTGAACCAGGATGTTCCTCCAGCCGCCTCGCCTCCATTCATAGAACTGTAGGTCCAGTAAAAAAATTAAAAAAAATCATTCACCAGGCAGTTGTTCCCGTGTAAAGGGACACTTACTATTTTAAGACCCGTCTATATTAAGCCCTTAGTGACGCGACCTATTTTAAACCTTAGAACGTGACAAGTTTTGGGGCGATTTTCATGTTCACTTTCCAAAAGCCATAACTTTATTTTTCCATCGACTTGGCCATATGAGGGCTTGTTTTTTGCGTGGCGAGCTGTAGTTATAGTTTGTCCGTTTGTTGAGTACATATAATGTATTGTATAACTCTTACTTTTTCTGCCTGCCCTCCATAATGTGTGTTTAAAGGGGAAAAAAAAGCAGAAATTGCTTTATTTTTATTAGTGTTAATCCTACAGAATAAATGACATGATACTTTTTTTTTTTTTTCCTGCGGGTCGGTACAATTTCGACAATAGCAAAATTTTTTATATACATTTTTGTTTGTTTTAGTTGCCATATATGATGGCAATGTATCCTGTCCTGAAGAGCAAAACTATCCAAATCCTGTCGGAGAGGGTGTTGTAATGCCCTTTGTTCTAACACTGGTTATATGGACTCAGAGGGTTGGAAAGTAATAAACAAAAGTTGAGACTCCTATAGGAATAGTTTCCATCCAACTTCAAACCATAATCTGCTTTCTTTTTCGGTCCTTGATGTGTTCCCCGAAAAAGGCCCTTTTGTTAAAATCAGAAATTCAGACACTTGTTGCGTTTTCAGGGTAACATTTCCGAATCTCTTCATGGTATTTAACTTGCTTCTGAACCATTGACGTTATTTGCTGGACTTGAACTGTGTTAATGTGACAAATATTACTAGAATAGAACTTGTATTGTGCAGTGTCCCGCATGTCTGTATGTTGTGCCCCGACGACCTCGGGCACAGCTCTCTGTCGCCCGTGTAAATACGGCCTGATTGTGAAGTAGGTGCATTTTATTTCTGATGTGTACGGATAGTTTTGCGTTATCTCTTGTCAATCTATTCAGTCACAGATGGCCTCTCCCCTCCCTCTGCGACGCCTTCATCCGGTGAGACACCAGGTATGACAGTAGTGTTGCTGCTTTGTTCACTAATAGTGTGCCGTGTCCAGCTGGAGACTAACATTACCAGACGTAGCTGTTAGTCGTAGAGGTGTCTAACATTACATGTGAAGGTGCTGCCCAGCCCCCACTCCTGCCTGGGAGTGGAGAGGCGCTGCCGCATGCTGGGTGGGACAGTTGCCCAACAAGTATTGTGCACATGTGCCGTAGACGTCGGATCGGGCGGGACAACCCCTTGAAACCTACACTGCTTGTTGTCATTACTGCAATTTTAAACTTTACGTGTTCTCTAGACTTGGGGCGAGTCGGCTATTTGAAGGGATTAGTTAGCAACTCCTGTGTATACAGAGATGACTCGGCGGTCTCAAGCATGCGAGGTGCTCTCACTCCCGTCTGTTAGACTTCTTTGGGATGTAATGGGATTGATGAACCTCATTAGGCTGTTGGATTCTGGTGCACATCTTTGTCAAAATCAGCATGTTTGCATCACATTTAAGCCATCAAGTGTATGCGGTTTTTAAAGCGACTATTCAGTTTTGGTCCAAAATCCTGTCCTAGGACCAAAGGAGGCAGTTATACCACCTGCTGTTGGTCTTCTGTGCCAATCCCCTCTGATTCATTGGTTCTGGCTTCTGTTTTTAGCTGTCCAAGGTGGCCAATACAATCTTCAGGCTATGTAATCGCCACAGTGCCCATTGGCAGTGACTATTGTAGCACTATACCTGCTCTCTGATTGACCTGTACTGCTCACGTGATCAGTGCTGCCCAATCAGAGCATGTGCATTAGGTAGCTGGAAAATTGCAACTGCCATGTTGAATGGTAGAAAGAAGGTTCTTGAGCTAGCGGAACGGAGAGTCGCTAGCAGAGAAAAACTGCAGGAAAGGTTGTGCTGGGGATTCCACTTTCTGTTCAGGTAGCAGGAAAGGGGGATCCCCGCGGCCGAATTGCTCTATCTCTGGACTGAGTTGAGTGGACCCCATTAACTATAATGGGGTCCGCCCGCTTTCCACTCAGATGCGCAGCTTCTGGACAGAAGAAAAAGCGATCCATGCATCGTTCTTCATTCGGTATTTTTAGCCGGCTTTGCGACGGTACCTCCGGCCGAAGGCTTCGACGCAGATGGTAAACAACCGTAATCTACTCCAGACACTTGTCCCAAAACGGCAGGGTTGCTTTAATGCAAAAAAAGTGAATCTACTGCTTGACATACCCAAAGACTGTATTTAGTCACACCGTTCAAAAGTGCATTTTCTGGACTGCATTTGTTCTGTTACTGTCAACACAAACTATGCTTTGCGTCCGCTTTTATCATTAGTCTGTAGGAAATGCATGTTTCTATGTGCCTAACACACGTTTTTATTCTTAAATGCCAGTGTTCAGCTACAAAACTTTATTGAAAGACTTTTCGATTTCCATGTATGTTTAATGTCTGCACATACAACTTCTCTGTGACGTAAAGGTGGGCGGGAACATGTTCTCCGAACAAAGGTGACCCCCTTAAAAAGTAGATGTGTCCAGGAGAGATTGGAGACCCTTAAAGGGAACCCGTCACCTCACCGCAGCACCATAAACTAAGTTACTTGTTCCCGTGTTGCATGAAAATCTGCCTATTTTCACAGTTGTATGTATGCGTCCCTGTCGCTGGTAATGGTATATGCTGTATATGAGTCGCAGTCTATGTATCATGTAGTTCTTTACAGCTTTATACTTTTGACCTTCATAAACCTTTCTCGTTCAGTTCCAAAACCAGCGCCGGCGGTCCCTGTGGCTCCAGTAGAGCCTCCTGCCAGCACTAAGGCTCCAGGTATTACTGCTTGTCTGAACCAGAGTTTCTTTGTAACCGTTGGCTGTGTTCTCTGTAACGTTTCACAGTAGACCGTATGAAAATCTATTTTGATTAAATGTAGGCATACAAAAGACCCTTTAAGCTGGCCATGCGTTAGGGATTTCAGACGGGCGTCTTGTCATTCAGTGGCTATGAAGGTGGTTGTCTTGACCGACAGTGCCATGCCAAGTTAAAAAGACGAAATGGCCAGTTGACCTCCGCTCTGATCTGTGGCTTTCATGGATGGGATGCAGATCTGTTTGCCATGAATAACTTTTCAACTACGGCGCTCTACAACCACTGAAAAAAATCCAACCTGGTAGATGAACTTATCTGCCATCGGGTGGCATCTTTCACACTCCTTTAAAGGGGTTTTGTCATTAAAAGAAGAAAAATTCTATACTCCTCCACAGGTACATTCTTTACCACATCTTCTCACTGATCTTAACAAGTCCCCGTCTCGGCTCACTGCAAGCTTCTTGTTAGGAAGCCTGCATTCCTCGCATTCTTCTTCCTGCAGGTCACTGAAGGCGACGTCCCTGTGAGGTAGCGTTCGCTGGCTAGGAAGGAGTGCTGACCTGTTGCAGAGACAGTGGGCATGAGCAGTCTTTGCAGTAGCTCAGCACTGCCTGCCGGCCTGTGATTTAGTGTGGAGCATACATTGCCGGGCAGGAAGGAGACTGTCTGTGAATGTATACGTAACATCACAAAGCAGAGGAATCAACCAGCTGGTAATAAGATGTCCCCGTTGGGACAGCAGGAGACAAGAGAAGATCGACCGGGGAAAGATCTGGTAAGTACACTGACGTGGAAGGAATAGGAGAGTATAGAATGTTTGTTTTTTAATGACAGAACGCCTTTAATGCCACAAGAATAAGCCAGTGGTTGACAGAAAGTGGTCTAAATCTGCCTTCTCGGATGCCCAAGACCTCTATTGTATGGCGGCTTTAGCTATATCTTTATAGTGCATGGAGCTCGGCTCATCCCCGTATGTAAGTGATTGAACGCTTATCTTCAGAGACGGCGCCTCCAACAGCTGAAGCCCCTGCACTGCCTGCTTCTGAGGCCAAGACACCAGGTACACCGATCTGATGTGTGTGCAGGCATTAAGGCCTCTTTTACACGGGCGACAGCGATATTGCTGCTGCGTCAGTGATGCTTTTTCTGCGTGAAGCTTGGCTACATTTCCATAAATGGGACTGAGCTAATTACTGCCCATGTACAAGAGGGGAGGTTACTGCAACCACATCAAACCGCTGCAAAAATGTGTTTGCCATAACCCACCCACCCCGTGTGAGTACAACATAAGTCTACGTAGTCTAAATGTGGTTGTCTTGTTTAGCCCCAAACACAGGGACCCCTTCTGAGGTTACTGCAGACCCTGCGGCTGTTTCCGATACTCCAGGTACTACACAAGTCTAACTCTTTGTGTGCCACGCTTGCACTTGTTCTGCAGTATAACCCGTCTCCTCTCTCACATAGCTGCCATTTCACCACCCTCGGACACTAATGCCTCTAGAGCTCCAGGTATTGTGATTGCATGTAGGGGATAGCGCCTCAGATGGCCTCGTATGGCGGCACTTCATGCACTAAGGTTGTCAGTAATCGCTCTGTATGTATTTGATTTAGCCTCAAAAAATAAGCTTCCATCACCCGCTGCCCCTAAAGGTCCTGCCGCCGACTCCAAAGCCCAAGGTACTGAGATCTCGCATGGCATAAAGGCAAAGTGGAAGCTTCTTAAGTACCCCATGAATAAGCTTACTTATTTGTTTTAGCGCGAAAGAAAAAGTCTAAGACTGGAGTCCCTAAAGCTCCTGTTGCTGAGCCTAAAGGATCAGGTATCTGGGCTGCATGACTCTGCATGTCGTCGCTTACAGGGGTCCAATAAGTAATGGGTCAGTTATCTGTATACTAGACTGGTTAAAGGGATAATCTAGTACCCCACACCAAAAAATAATAACCTGCCCTGGTGGTGGTTTATATCCCACTTCCAGCATCCCATCAGCAGCTACACTGTCCCCGACATCGGGGCATGTGACCATTGTAGCCAATAGTCGGGCGAAATGAGCCACTTGTCAATGTCATCGCTGCAACAAGAGACTGGGAGTGGGGGGGGGGGGGTGATCAGGCGAGGTCAGTAGCTTCTCCCCACCACCCTGGACAGGGTAAAAAAAAATTGTGGCTGGATAACCCCATTTTAATGTTAAAACTGCATTCAAAATTGACTTTTGGTTTATGAAATGTAAGAATATGTTCAGGTAGCGGCTACTGATTCTGTGCCATCTATGTTGGTATATTTGACACCTTACAGCGAGAAGTAGGTTGGTTTGAAATGTTACTGTACGGCGGCTCCAGTAGCATACGCCTGTTCAAATGTCCCAATATTTTTGCAGCATGCTATAGTGGCATTTCCACCCTCAACCCTTTCCAAGCACAGGTTATCCTGGCAGCGCCTGTTGGGATATGACAGGCTCGGAGTGGAAGCACTGCTCCGACCCCTGTGTAGCAGCCGGCGCCTGTAACTGAAAGGGCAGCTCTCATTGAAATCAGGCGCAACTCATGTACCAAAGCTGTGACGCCCATGTCATGTAGCAAAGCTGAGTTTGCAACATACGCATGTACTGTGGCACAGCTGTGTTTGTCACATGCATATAATGTAGCAGAGCTGTGTTTGTACCATGTGCATGTCATGTCTGTCAGGCACATGTCGTGTAGCAGAGCTGTGTCTGTCAGGTGCATGGCATGTAGTACAGTTGTGTGTGTGACATGCATGTAGCAAAGCTGTTGAGGTGCATTGCGCCACCAGAAAGACTGGTACTGTAATTTCCTAATAATTACTAGTCTATATATAGGTCATTTTTCATTGTAATCCTGCCTGTGATACGACTGCTGAGAAGTTTTCTTTACAGAACAGCAGGTGTTGAACTACTACTAGGCTTAGTGGTCAGAGCGAGAACTGCAGGATATTAAGTTTTGTGTGTTTTTAAAAAGAAAAACTAAAAAAATTCCGGAATGAGTCAAGTCACAAAGAAGTGTTTTTGAAAGAATCTACGCTACAGTCTTATTTTGCTCTGACAGCATTAAATTAAATAGTTATACAGCGGCAAATAACTAGGCTTCAATATCACCTTGTAGTCATGTAAACGGAAGCAAAGGGATTTGTATCATAAAGTGCAAAACCTAACAGTGGACTTGACTCATTTGGGGAAAAAGGCTACTCAAATCTAGATCAGGACATCGGGCTTGCCTTGTACAGTAGGTCATCGCCTGACACTTTCCTCTTAAATTGTCCTCAGTTTTGGGGACATTTGTCTATCCGCATGGTTCTCAGCATGCTCATGTGTGTTGTCTATGGAGAAGTCCTGATGAACGGCACTCTGATTCTCCTTACTATCAGCAGAACATCTGTCATTATTCTACTTACTCTAAATATACTTTGTTTAGCTCCCAAAGTAGAGACCCCTCCTGCTGCGGTCCCTGCAGACCCCATCGTACAGCCCGAGGCACCAGGTACTTGTTATGTAGAGCGTGTCCACATAAGTGACCGTTCAAGTTTCCACGTCTTCCCTTGTGTGTCTGGAGTGCATATCTGTAGTTTAGTATAATATACCTATTTTAAATATGCTTCTGTATGTTTAGCACCTAAATTGGAGGCTCAACCTGCGGCGGCGGCGCCTGCTGAGCCCATCGCTGAATTGAAAGCTCCAGGTACTTGATGGCATTTGGTTATTTCTTCAAAAAGTTATATGTTTAATTTAATAAGTTGCTCTCTTTAGTTGAGCCGTGTCCTCGTTGGGCACAATTAATGTAAACACAGTTGCCAGGGGTATCACGGGTGATCAATCCCTGGTTGAAAAGTTAGTACCTCCTTTAACAAAAAAGCACCAGAGAACTTCTGCTCATCTGCTAGCTTGTGTTCGGGCGTCCCATGTAAAAACAGCTTGCCTCGTCAACTCTGTAATATACTTGCATTAAAAACTTTGTTGCTTTACCACTGTAAATCATATTTGAAGTGGGTGCCACTAGGGGTCTCCCTTCCAGCTTCTCTGCAATCCACTCACTATAGTTAGGTACAGAGCTTCCTTAGTAACAAGGACACACGAATGTTTTCATAGCAACAGGGGATGGGGATTTCTTCACAGGCAGCTTCCCTACACTTGCAGGCTGACATATCTGCAGACACTGTGATAACTATTTCCAGAGTGTCTGCCTCCCCTGTTACAACGTGTCTTGTGTGTGCACACAATACACACACATATAGTGGGTTTACAAACCATTTGGCCTGAATCATCCTGGGAAAGCAGAGGGGCGGGCATTCAGATAGTGCCTCCTTGCTGATTGAACCAGAGACGGTGCAGTGCAGCACGTGAAGTGAGGGTCAGAAAGTGCAGGACAGTGAACTGCTATCAGAATGCTAGGTTTGCTACATACCCCCTCTTTGAAAGTGGATTGCAAACAGCAGAATAATGGGGAAGACCAACTGAAAATCAGAATTTGGACATTAAACAGGGTACAAACAGTAGTAAATGGGTAAAGTGAACCCGTTATATTTTAGAAAAGTTGTTAACTCAGGTGTGTTTTCCACGCTGAGTCTCTAGAATGACGGCGTAGTTCTCACATGCTGTTTAGTAAGATGTCCTGGAGTTTGATCGGCCTTTGTATCGCTGAGTGAGGATATTTATATTTGCTTTAGCTCCAGAAAGCAAAGCTGCTTCCAAAAGTCCCGCAGGGCCTGTTGTGGACGCCAAAACCCCAGGTATTTTGTGGGATGTTGGCATGTACAACCCACCACCGGCACCTATTAACATCCTATGTTTTTCCCCATGACTTGTGCATGAAAGTCACGCAACTAATAATTGGACCTTGGCCGAAACCATATAGTGTGCATGGGGGTGATCTGACTCTTTCAATGCCAGATGATTAAAGGAGACCACCCCTTCCCCATGCATTAAAATGACCAATGGTGATGTACTCGCCTCTTCCGGAAACTGCGCTTGTTCCCCTGCTTCAGCCTCTTACAACTGCAGGACTGACCAGTGTATGGGATGTCTCAGCGGCTGCAGCCAAGAACAGCGCTCCGTAATGCAAAGGTGTGTAGGAGCAAGTTTTCAGAAATTGGCAATAAGGACCCACCACACTGCGATCTATTAGACTGCTGAAAATGAATGTTTGCTCTGTTCACTTAAAGATAAAGTGGTGATGATTTAAGGCCCTTTTACATGCGCTCATCCGCGCTCGGCGTTCTGTCATTTGCCCGCGTTTAAACTGAATGATTATCGTTCTGTATATTGAGGGGCTTTAGTCTTTGAGAAGGAAATCTAAACTTGGAGGTGCCCAATCCATCAGCTTGTGGCCACAGTCGTCTTGTAGATCTTCTAGGCACACTGGCTGTAAGGAGGCGCTGTCAGCACTGAGCGATGTCCGGCTCTACACTGTGATGGTCAACCACTGATTTGGGAGATTGGGGTCCCGCAGCTTTTCCTGCTGGCGCTGCTAATTCCCTCTACATCATTATATGTAACCTTATAGCTTTATACTTTAATACTCATGACTCTTTCTTGTTTAGTCCCCAAACCAGCTCCGGCGGTCCCTGTGGCTCCAGTAGAGCCCCCTGCCAGCACTAAGGCTCCAGGTATTACGGCTTGTCTGACCGGAGTTATTTGCTAACAGTTTGCAGTGTTGACTAACATTTACTGCCAGTATAGTGTAATAAGGCCGGAGATGGCTGACGGGAACACGTCCCTTTGTACTGGGAAGAGTGCATGTCCAGCCGCTCCAAGCACGAAAGTTGATGGGAATGTCAGGGGGTGTATTAGAAAAAGTAAATAAGTGTAACCCATAGAGATATAGGTCACTGGAAGGTGTCCGTGTTTTGGGGTTCGATCGGCCTTTGTATCACTGAGTGAGGGTATTTATCTTTGCTTTAGCTCCAGAAAACAAAACCACCTCCAAAGGTCCCGCAGCGCCTGTTGTGGACGCCAAAACCCCAGGTATTGTGTGCTCTGAGAATGGCGCACCCGTCTGGTTGTCATGTGGCTTTACACCTCCCGCATGCTGCATGCAAGTCACACAAGATGGCAATATATAGATGCACTGGACATTGGGGAGAGCAGCCGAGCATCTAATGTCCCAATGAAAGATGTGGAGGGGATGACGGATCGCACATGTTGGATGTCGGCATGCTGAGCCTTAAGGCCCTTTCACACGGGCCAAGAATGTGATGATTCTCGTTTCCTCAAGAAAACAAGCTGGTTACGTCTTATATGTAACTTTATTACTTCACACTCCTAATACTCATGAATCTTTCTTGTTTAGTCCCCAAACCAGCGCCGGCGGTCCCTGTGGCTCCAGTAGAGCCCCCTGCCAGCACTAAGGCTCCAGGTATTACGGCTTGTCTGACCGGAGTTATTTGGTAACAGTTTGCGGTGTTGACTAACATTTACTGCCAGTATAGTGTAATAAGGCCGGAGATGGCTGACGGGAACACGTCCCTTTGTACTGGGAAGAGTGTATGTCCAGCCGCTCCAAGCACGAATGTTGGGGGGTGTAATGTGACCGGTCCGCTTTATATAACTTGGAAGTTGCCTGCAATGTGTATAGCACTAAAGTAATAATGTTAAAAAAAAAAAGTTTAGGGCTCAAGAGACCACAGTAACTGGAAGGTGTCTGTGTTTTGGGGTTCGATCGGCCTTTGTATCACTGAGTGAGGGTATTTATCTTTGCTTTAGCTCCAGAGAACAAAACCGCCTCCAAAGGTCTCGCAGCGCCTGTTGTGGACGCCAAAACCCCAGGTATTGTGTGCGGCCAGAATATGGCGCGCCTGGCTGGTTGTCATGTAGCTTTACACCTGCTGCATGCAAGTGATGGCAATATATAGATGCACTGGACATTGGGGAGAGAAGCCGAGCATCTAATGTCCCAATGATGGGTGTGGAGGGAATGGCGGATCGGACATGTTGGATGTCAGTGTGCTGAGCCTTATGACCCTTTTACACGAGCTGATATCTAACAATTCTCTCTTGCTCGAGCGATCGTGCTGGTCATGCTTGGGCCGCCTGTTTAGACTGCGCTGATAAGATCAATTATTCGCTAGTTTGCAACTCGTTGCGTGTAAGCGGCAATCACTCAGTCGTCCACATTCACTGGTGTACGGTGGGTGTAAACGATTGAGGGTATGAAATTTCACAAAAAAGCAGCCATATACTTACTGATAGACTGATAGAAGAGGGCAGGTAAAGACAATGCATCCCTTAACATGCAGACAGCCAGACTACTAAATGGAGGCACACATGTGCAAGGCACTGAGCAGAATCCTCACACCCTCCTTATATTGAGGGGGTGGCTGCTTATTACTTATTTCTGCACAAAAAAAGTTAGTACCGGGTGTCGGGCTACGTGTAGTGCACCATGCAGGCTTACAACCTATTAATGAAGCCATAGTTCAATCCGGCGGGCTGCCCTGCAACTCATAGGTGAACCACACTGGCACCTCGGGCTTCCCCAACGTTCAAAGCTGCACTGCATGTTACTGATAAATACAAGATATTGGTTAATAATTTGGCCAAAATACACAAGCTCACAACCCACGTTAAGGGTCCTTGTGTCCCTGTCAACCCCCACACTAGCATCAATAAAATCACAAAAAGAGGAAAATGCAAACAGACAAACAAAAAACACAAAGTGACAGCTTTCTGTGAATTTTTTTTCTTTTAGGTTTCCCTTTTCTATGATTTCTAAGTGAATAAAGTTTAATTTATCTGTCCATATAAGCTGGCTGAACAAGCAAAGTGTCATCCTCTTGGGCAAACGATTTCTCGCTCCGTGTAAAAGGACCCTTAGTCTTTTTTGAGGGTGAATTCTAAACTTGGAGGTTGCGAATCCAGCAGCTTGTGGCCATAATCGTCTTGTAGACCACCTAGGCACACTGGCTGTGAGGAGGTGCTGTCAGCACTGGGCGGTGTCCGGCTCTACACTGTGGTGGTCTGCCACTTATTTTGCAGCTTGCTGGAGAGATTGGGGTCCCGAAGCCTTTCCTGCTCACACTGTTAATTCCCTCTACATCTTATATGTCACTTTATAGCGTCACACTCCTAATACTCATGAATCTTTCTTGTTTAGTCCCCAAACCAGCTCCGGCGGTCCCTGTGGCTCCAGTAGAGCCTCCTGCCAGCACTAAGGCTCCAGGTATTACGGCTTGTCTGACCGGAGTTATTTGGTAACAGTTTGCAGTGTTGACTAACCTTTCCTTCCAGTATATTGTAATAAGGCCGGAGATGTCCGACAGGAACACGTCCCTTTGTACTGGGAGGAGTGTATGTCCAACCGCTCCAAGCAGGAATGTTTATGGGAATGTCGGGAGTGTATTTAAAAAAAAATGTGTAACCCTTAGACATGACTGTCACTGGAAGGTGTCTGTGTTTTGGGGTTCGATCGGCCTTTGTATCAATGAGTGAGGATATTTATCTTTGCTTTAGCTCCAAAAAACAAAAACGCTTCCAAAGGTCCCGCAGCGCCTGTTGTGGACGCCAAAACCCCAGGTATTGTGTGCTGTGAGAATATGGCATGCCCAGCTGGTTGTCATTTGGCTTTACACCTCCCGCATGCTGCATGCAAGTCACACAGCAATGCAATATATAGATGCACTGGACATTGGTGAGAGCAGCCGATCATCTACTGTCCCAATGATAGATAGGGAGGGGATGGCGGATCGGACATGTTGGATGTCGGCATGCTGAGCCTTATGACCATTTTACACGGGCCGAAAATCCAACAATTCTCATTTGGTTGTATCACCACCAGCTCTCTCGGGCCGCCTGTTTAGACTGCACCAATATAAATCATTATTTGCAACTCGTCACGTGTAATCGGCGATCATTCAATTGTCCACATTTACTGGTACGGGGGATGTGAAGGATTGAATGAGTAAAGGAAACGATTTACCTGCATGTATAAACTGGTTAACCGACCAAACTGTCATCGTTCTCTTGTGCGAATGATTTCTTACTCCGGGTAAAAGGAACCTTAGACTTGAGGATGAGATCTAAACTTGGAGATGCACAATCCAGCAGCTTATGGCCACAATCGTCTTGTAGACCTTCTAGACGCATTGGCAGTGAGAAGGCGCTGCGTGGTGTCCGGCCCTACACTGTGGTGGTCTGCCACCTATTTTGCAGCTTACTTGAGAGATTGGGGTCCCAAAGCCTTTCCTGCTGGCGCTGCTAATTCCCTCTACGTGTTATATGTAACCTTATTACTTCACACTCCTAATACTCATGAATCTTTCTTGTTTAGTCCCCAAACCAGCTCCGGCGGTCCCTGTGGCTCCAGTAGAGCCTCCTGCCAGCACTAAGGCTCCAGGTATTACGGCTTGTCTGACCGGAGTTATTTGGTAACAGTTTGCGGTGTTGACTAACATTTACTGCCAGTATAGTGTAATAAGGCCGGAGATGTCCGACAGGAACACGTCCCTTTGTACTGGGAGGAGTGTATGTCCAACCGCTCCGAGCAGGAATGTTGGGGGGTGTAATGTGACCGGACCACTTAATTTATCTTTGTAATTACACCAATGTTTATAGTACAAATCTAATGTATCTTTAAAAAAAAAAAAAAAAGCGTAATTTTAGGTTGTGACGGTCACTGGAAGGTGTCCGTGTTTTGGGGTTCGATCGGCCTTTGTATCTGAGTGAGGATATTTATTTGCTTCAGCTGCAGAAAACAAAACCGCCTCCAAAGGTCCCGCAGCGCCTGTTGTGGACGCCAAAACCCCAGGTATTGTGTGCTGCCAGAATATGGCATGCCTGTCTCATTGTCATAATGTCCCAATGGTAGATGTGGAGGGGATGGCGGATCGGACACGTTGGATGTCGGCATGCTGAGCCTTGGCTCTCGCCAGTATGAGGGGTCTCGCAGCGGCTTCCTCACCTCTCCCTATAGACCGCCTGTGCTCAGCCGAACGTCCACTTATCAGGGAGGTCCGGAAGCATGGCTGTTAGTACATCTGTCGAGCTGCGGATTTACATCATTCCAGTTATTGGAGAAGTTTTTTTGGTCCATTTGTGTGCAACATTTGTATCTCTGAGTGAGGATATTTATCTTTGCTTTAGCTCCAAAAAACAAAACCGCCTCCAAAGGTCCCGCAGCGCCTGTTGTGGACGCCAAAACCCCAGGTATTGTGTGCTCTGAGAATGGCGCACCCGGCTGGTTGTCATGTGGCTTTACACCTCCCGCATGCTGCATGCAAGTCACACAAGATGGCCATATATACATGCACTGGACATCGGGGAGAGCAGCCGAGCATCTAATGTCCCAATGATGGATGATCGCACATGTTGGATGTCGGCATGCTGAGCCTTAAGGCCCTTTTACACGGGCCGAGAATCTCATGATTCTTGTCTCCTTAAGCAAACAAGCTGGTGACGTCTTATTTGTCACTTTATTACTTCACACTCCTAATATTCATGAATCTTTCTTATTTAGCCCCCAAACCAGCTCTGGCGGTCCCTGTGGCTCCAGTAGAGCCTCCTGTCAGCACTAAGGCTCCAGGTATTACGGCTTGTCTGACCGGAGTTATTTGCTAACAGTTTGCGGTGTTGACTAACATTTACTTCTAATATAGTGTAATAAGGCCGGGCTCACACGAAATTTAAAAATGCACGCCTTTCAATGCCCGTATTTTACCATGAATCATCCTCGCGGACAGCGAACGCAGAAGTCAAATCCAGTTGTGTGAGAGCGGTCTAACACATTCTTCTATACCAGGAGTGTCACTCCTCACCGAAGGCACATCAGCCTTATGGTTGCCTTCAAGGAGCCGATTGTAATTGTATAGTAAGGGCTCGCTCACGCGTATATCCACAGCGTGTTACTACCCATGGATCTGTTCACATGAGCGTGTTTTTGGACATGACGTGTGTTCACTTGAAAAAATACGTGACATGACCTATTTTGCTGCGTATTTTGCATCGCAATAGGCCATTGAGGTAACTGGGCGGCGCAGCTATATAGGGAACCTGCATGTTCACACACTTTTTTTAGTGGGCCTGTTTGCGTTCTCTTATGTGTGCGAACACACTGCGTATTTGCACAGAAAAAGAAAAGCGCGCACAGGCCCATTAAAATGTTGTGTGAGTATGGGGCATATTTGCATGACTGAACTGCACTTACGTCCATGTGAAAGAGCCGTAGTGGTGGCCGCAGTAGTTGCTGGGCGGCATCCATATGGGCTTTCCACTCACCTAACCTGTAGCTCTGGCCCGGTGGCCGCTGCTGATTCTGTGACCGCTGACCCCTCATCTCAGCGGCGGTACTGCATACAGGATAGCTCTTGCAGATGCCGGAGGGGGAGGTCAGCGGTCACAGGCTGCATGAGTAGACTTCCTGTTAGCTTTGATGCACGGCTAGTGGGCCACATGAAATGAGGTGGCAGTCCAGATTTGGACCATCGGCCTTGTGTTTTGATATGTTTGCTCTATACTAATCATGTATGTTTAACCCCTCCAAGCCCGAATGTTTATGGGAATGTAAGTGTAACCTTAAGACATGACAGTCCCTGGAAGGTGTTCGGGTTCTGGGATTCGATCGGCCTTTGTATCACTGAGTGAGGGTATTTCTTTGCTTTACCTCCAGAAAACAAAACCACTTCCAAAGGTCCCGCAGCGCCTGTTGTGGACGCCAAAACCCCAGGTATTGTGTGCTCTGAGAATAGCGTGCCTGGCTGGTTGTCATGTAGCTTTACACCTCCCACCTGCAAGTCACACAAGATGGCAATATATACATGCACTGGACATCAGTGAGAGCAGCGGAGCATCTACTGTTCAAATAGTAGATGTGGAGGTGATGGCAGAACGGACATGTTGGATGTCTGCATGCTGAACCTTAAGGCCCTTTTACACGGCCCGAGATTCTCACAATGCTGGTTTTCTCAAGCAAACAAGCTGGTGGCGTCATCAGCAGCTCGCCTGCACTCGGGAAGCCTATTTACACTGATAAACATCATCATTTAGAGTCATTTGCAACTCATTGCGTGTAAACGGCGACCGTTCAGTCATCAACATTCACTGGTGGATATGATTAATTGAAGAAAATTGAATTGAGTCATCTGCCTGGTTGAACGTGCAAACTTGTCATTGTTCACTTGTGCATACGATTACTCGCTCTGTGTAAAAGGATTTGGTCTTTGAGGATGAATTCTTAACTTGGAGGTTCACAATCCAGGAGCTTGTGGCCACAGTCAGTTTGTAGACCACCTAGGCACACTGGCTGTGAGGAGGCGCTGTCAGCACTGAGCGATGTCCAGCCCTACACAGTGTTGGTCTGCCACCTATTTTGCAGCTTGCTTGAGAGATTGGGGTCCCGAAGCCTTTCCTGCTGGCGCTGCTAATTCCCTCTACGTGTTATATGTAACCTTATTACTTCACACTCCTAATACTCATGACTCTTTCTTGTTTAGTCCCCAAACCGGCTCCGGCGGTCCCTGTGGCTCCAGTAGAGCCCCCTGCCAGCACTAAGGCTCCAGGTATTACGGCTTGTCTGACCGGAGTTGTTTGCTAACAGTTTGCGGTGTTGACTAACATTTACTGCCAGTATAGTGTAATAAGGCCGGAGATGGCTGACGGGAACACGTCCCTTTGTACTGGGAAGAGTGCATGTCCAGCCGCTCCGAGCAGGAATGTCGGGGTGTAATGTGACCGGTCCGCTTTATATAACTTGGAAGTTGCCTGCAATTTATATAGCACTAAAGTAATAATGTTAAAAAAAGTTTAAGGCTCAAGAGACCACAGTAACTAGAAGGTGTCCGTGTTTTGGGGTTCAGTCGGCCTTTGTATCACTGAGTGAGGGTATTTATCTTTGCTTTAGCTCCAGTGAACAAAACTGCCTCCAAAGGTCCCGCAGCGCCTGTTGTGGATGCCAAAACCCCAGGTATTGTGTGCTGCGAGAATATGGCGCGCCCGGCTGGTTGTCATGTAACTTGTCACTTCCCGCCTGCTGCATGCAAGTCACACAAGATGGCCATATACATGCATTGGACATCGGGGAGAGCAGCCGAGCATCTAATGTCCCAATGATGGTTGTGGAGAGAATGGCGGATCGGACATGTTGGATGTCGGTGTTCTGAGCCTTATGACCCTCGAGTGATCGTGCTGGTCATGCCGTCACGCTTGGGCCGCCTGTTTAGACTGCGCTGATAAGAACAATCATTTGCAACTCATTGCGTGTAAGCGGCAATCACTCAGTCGTCCACATTCACTGGTGTACGGTGGGTGTAAACGATTGAGGGTATGAAATTTCACAGAAAGCAGCCATATACTTACTGATATACTGATAGAGGGCAGGTAAAGACAACACATCCCTCAACATGCAGACAGCCAAACTACTAAATGGAGGCACACATGTGCAAGGCACTGAGCAGAATCCTCACACCCTCCTTATATTGAGGGGGCGGCTGCTAATTACTTATTTCTGCACAAAAAAAGTAAGTACCGGGTGTCTTACCACGTGTAGTGCACCATGCAGGCTTACAACCTATTAATGAAGCCATATTTCAATCCGGCGGGCTGCCCTGCACCTCATAGGTGAACCACACTGGCACCTCGGGCTTCCCCAACGTTCAAAGCTGCACTGCATGTTTCTGATAAATACAAGGTATTGGTTAATATTTTGTCCAAACCCACAACCAAGCTCACAACCCGCGTTAAGGGTCCTTGTGTCCCTGTCAACCCCCACACTAGCATCAATAAAATCACAAAGGAGGGAAATGCAAACAGACACAAAAACACCCCGCAAAATGGCAGCTTTCTGTGAATTTTTTTTCTTTTAGATTTCCCTTTTCTATGATTTCTAAGTGAATAAAGATTAATTTATCTTCCCATATAAACTGGCTGAATAAGCAAAGTGTCATCCTCTTGGGCAAACGACTTCTCGCTCCGTGTAAAAGGACCCTTAGTCTTTTTTGAGGTTGAATTCTAAACTTGGAGGTTGTGAGTCCAGTAGCTTGTGGCCATAATCGTCTTGTAGACCACCTAGGCACACTGGCTGTGAGGAGGCGCTGTCAGCACTGGGCGGTGTCCGGCTCTACACTGTGATGGTCTGCCACTTATTTTGCAGCTTACTTGGGAGATTGGGGTCCCGAAGCCTTTCCTGCTGGCGCTGCTAATTCCCTCTACGTCTTATCTGTACCTTTATAGATTTACACTCCTAATACTCTTGAATCTTTCTTGTTTAGTCCCCAAACCAGCTCCGGCGGTCCCTGTGGCTCCAGTAGAGCCCCCTGCCAGCACTAAGGCTCCAGGTATTACGGCTTGTCTGACCGGAGTTATTTGGTAACAGTTTGCGGTGTTGACTAACATTTGCTTCCAGTATAGTGTAATAAGGCCGGAGATGGCTGACGGGAACACGTCCCTTTGTACTGGGAGGAGTGCATGTCCAACTGCTCCAAGCAGGAATGTCAGCGGGGTGTATTTAAAAATAAATAAATAAATAAGTGTAGCCCATAGAGATGACGGTCACTGGAAGGTGTCTGTGTTTTGGGGTTCGATCGGCCTTTGGATCACTGAGTGAAGATATTTATATTTGCTTTAGCTCCAGAAAACAAAACTGCCTCCAAAGGTCCCGCAGCGCCTGTTGTGGACGCCAAAACCCCAGGTATTGTGTGCTCTGAGAATGGCGCACCCGGCTGGTTGCCATGTAGCTTTACACCTCCCGCATGCTGCATGCAAATCACACAAGATGGCAATATATAGATGCACTGGACCATCGATTAGAGCAGCCGAGCATCTAATGTCCCAATGGTAGTTGTGAAGGGGATGACGAATCGGACATGTTGGGATGTCTGCGTGATAAGCCTTGGCTCTTGCCAGTATGAGGGGTCTCGCAGCGACTTCCTCACCTCTCCCTATAGACCGCCTGTGCTCAGCCTAGCGTCCACTTATCAGGGAGGTCAGGAAGCATGGCTGCCAGTAGCCAGGCTCACAGGAACGCTTTTATGGCCACAATTGATGTCTGCAAAGTTAACCATTAAGTTAATGTTCCCTTTTATAAACTTTTAGCATGGAAAATACCTATATATTACATGGGATTACCACAAATCTACTCCTCCGCTAAAAACACTACATAGTGATACGTTCACATGGGGCCGACGATCCTCCGTATATTGCAGTAGCAGCAAAGTGGGAGAGATTTTAACAAATGTCGCCCAACGTTATGGAAGGAAACCAGGCGGAAATTCTCCTGCGTTGCGGATTTAAAATCGGCGGTGTATCAACTCCTACTGCAGCTTTCAGGGAGCGGCTGGAGACCGCTGCACATCCACATGTAACACATACAGATTGTGACAGCTATTTGCATCAGAAAATCCGCCTGTGAGGCGGCACACTAAAAGTGCAACGAGCAATATTAACTATGCTGCAAAATCCTGAATGCGAGCTGTCGGACAGCTGTAATATATCCTACAGGGCGGCCCTAGAGATCCTGACTCTTCTGTAACAGAGGCTTCTCACAGTTTCAGTGTCCTTGTGTAGTCACAGTTGTATAAGGACTCCACTCTGCCTTCTTGTTTAGCTCCGAGGACACAACCTACAGGGCAGGTGCCTACTGGGAGAGAATCCGGTATCGGTACTGTGGATACTAGAACTCCAAGCATTACATGAAGGTGTAGGCGAGCGAGTTAGCTGTAAATTAATTGGTCTGTAGGATGTTCTGCATTTACAGGACTGTGTTCATAGTTTTGCAATATTAAAAGATGAGTGAATCTTCCGGTTGCAGCAGTCTTTGGAGGGTGAGATCTAAACTTGGAGGTGCACAATCCAGCAGCTTGTGGCCATAGTAGTCTGATAGACCTGCTAGGCACCTTCACTGGTTGTGAGGAGGCGCTGTCAGCACTGAGCAGTGTCCGGCCCTACGCAGTGTTGGTCGACCACCTATTTTAGAGATTGGGGTCCCGGAGCCGCTTTCTGCTGGCGCTGCTAATTCCCTCTGTCTTATATGTAATTTTATAGCTTCACACTCCTAATACTCGTGAATCTTTCTTGTTTAGTCCCCAAACCAGCTCCGGCGGTCCCTGTGGCTCCAGTAGTGCCTCCTGCCAGCACTAAGGCTCCAGGTATTACGGCTTGTCTGACCGGAATTATTTGCTAACAGTTTGCGGTGTTGACTAACATTTACTGCCAGTATAGTGTAATAAGGCCGGAGATGGCTGACGGGAACACGTCCCTTTGTACTGGGAGGAGTGTATGTCCAACCGCTCCGAGCAGGAATGTTGGGGGGTGTAATGTGACCGGTCTGCTTTATATAACTTGGAAGTTGCTTACAATGTATATAGCACAAAAATAAAGTTTGAGGCTCAGAGATGAGTAACTGGAAGGTGTCCGGGCTCTGGGATTCGATCGGCCTTTGTATCACTGAGTGAGGGTATTTATTTTTGCTTTAGGTCAAAAAAACAAAACTGCCTCCAAAGGTCCCGCAGCGCCTGTTGTGAACGCCAAAACCCCAGGTATTGTGTGCTGTGAGAATATGGCGCGCCCGGCTCGGTCTATGAGACTCTGCAGCTACTTGCCTTGACACTTGCCCCATGACTTGTGCATGAAATTTGTGTAAGTCGCTGTAATCCCATGGGCACTGACTGGCATGCAAAAGTTCATCACCGCTTCACGCCTTGTATAGCACCGCCCTTACAGTGTCGCTTGCCCACCGCTCTTCACTCCAGGTATACGAGCAAGATATTAGTGAAGACTTAGAGGGGTTGTGCCCGACAGGGTAGAGATCAAACTTTGGTTAGTTGGGGTTTGACGGCTGGGTAGGTGCCCAAATGAATGGAACAGCGCCATCGCTCCATGTCGGTGCAAGCTGGGGATAACTTGATATCTTGGCACAGACAAACCCCCCATAGTTGGCCACAAAAGTTTTGATGATTCATTTCCTCATACCTGTTCCTCTATAGGATAAGACTACTCGCACATGTACCATATTTTCCGCTGCAAAGTACACACTAAAGAGACTAATTAGGCATCAAAATGGGTTGTTTGACTAGTGTGAGCGATTTAAAGATTTGTCACTTGGCATACATTTGGCCATGTGGGACATAGATTGTATACAAAAATATCTATTTTCTATAAGAGAACACATCCCTCTGTCATGGCTCCGTTCTCTGTACTGTATAGTGTGTATGTTTCATTTTTTTTTCTTGCACTTTTGTGTTTTTTTATCCCAAAGACGTATCGGGTCTGTTGAATTTATGTAGGTAGTTTTGCTTATTTTAACCTGTAGTTGATAATGCTTATAGTTTTTTGTTTAATTTCTTAGATTGAGGCATGAGTAGATGACTGATCTACCCGTCCCTCTCCTCAATGTTTGTCCTCACAGTATGGATACGTAGATTTCTAGGATGTAATGTGCAGGGATTTATTTGTATATTTTGGTGTAGTAAAGCTCACAATGGATAAGCCAAATGTAACTTTGCACAGGCACAAATGCATTTATTTAGTTTTTTTTTTACTTAAATGCTATGTAAACCTTTGCATGAAGAATCAACACACATCTTACTATGTCACATCTTACATTGAGTTTTCCTTTTCATGTACTCATGATTGTCTCATGCTTGCTTTGCAGGCTCTCCTGCTTTCACGTTTCTGGCTAAGGGGCATTCCCAACTGGTCTCTTTCATGAACATGCTCAAGCTCAGCTCTCCCCTCTTCCTTGAGAAGCTGTGTAGCATAACCACGCCCACTCAATACTACACAACTGTCTTGTATTCTCTTTGAATAACTGCTGGTCATTCCCCTCACTGCTGATCAGAGTTTTCTCTGTCCTCCTGATCTCATCCACCATTCCCTGGCTCTGTCATACTGTAATAGCTTGGTGGAAAGGCAGTGAATGCACATTCACAACCAGGGAGCAGATATAACTCTTCTAGTCTGCATTGCCTTGGAAAACCATACAAGCACAGTAACCAAGCAATCAGAAATTTTTATTGAAAACCAATTGCAAAAAGTCTTAATTTCCAGAAACGCATTGATTAAAAAAAAATGCAAAGGTTTACATAGCCTTTAAATCACTGGCCTACATATGTAACTTCCATAAGGGGGTGTAAAGGAAGAGGAGTGTGTCTAGAATGCCATGAGTTGTATCAGATGCATTACGTTACATTAATAAAAAGTAAAAAATATTAGGTGCATTTTGCAGAAATATTCTGTAGTTTTTTTTAAAAAAATTTAACAATTCTGTTTACGAAAATTGCTGCGAAATGGCAACATGTGCGATGTGTATAAACATGAGTCGGTAATACCACAGGTATTACAAGCAACTTTTGCAGTAGTGCGTTAATGTTGTATCTCTGTTGCGCCCATACCTCCCTATGTATAAACCACTAGTTGCATAGGAATAATCGGGTACCTTGGTAAAGGGTATTTAGGAGATTTGTACTAGTGATTGTGTTTTGCCATAACTGCGTGTTCACATGTATAATGTTTCCTTTCCCATTTTTCCCACTCCTGAATGTGAATCTCTTCACTCTCTAACTTCTGATTCATTGGTTTCACAAGCAGATGCTGTAGTTGATAGCGCTATCAGCCACCCTGATGTAGAAACGCTTGCTTCTAACACAAACCACTTGGTGCCTAGTGTGTTGTACGCTGCCGATGTAGTAGACGCTCCCATTGTTGGTGTTTCTGAAGGCACTTCGGTTCAGGTTTTGAGACCCCTTGGTTTGGTTCCTGCAAATGACCGGACACCAAAGGAAGCAGCGCTTGAAAGTTGTACATTCTTTCCGGTGTCTGATGTAGATGCAACACCTGAAAAAGTATCGCTGAGCACTTGTGAAATCCCTGCAGATGCGCCTCCTGAGAATAGAAATGTCACTTATGCACCAGTTTCTGCAGCGAAAGAATCCCCTACTCCAGCCTTAGAGCCATCTCTGTTACCAATCTCTGCGCTGTGCTTTCAGGCGGTAGCTGATAAAGAATCCTTAATATCAGGCAGACCTGTAGCTCTTCTGCAATTTCCAGAGGCCCCAGCTGCCCCTTCTAAGGCGGCAGAGATCCCCAGGCTGATAGAGACCCTAGCTGCTCACCCAGTGGACGAATCCCTCGCAGTGCTGCACAAAGCGGCCTTTGATAACATTGAAAATGTTCAAACATCACTTGAGGTGGCTCAAACAGATAAGGCTGCTCTTTCTAAGACTCCTCCATTGGAGTATGAGACTCCTATATTAATCGTACTGGAGGATGAGGCTCCGGCTGCCATCCAGGTTGAGGCTGCTAAACTGGAGGGCGAGGCATCGGCCACCGTGCTTGGGTGGGCTCCCGCATTGGACGAGACGTCGGCCGCTGTGCCTCACGAGGCACCCACACTGGAAGGCAAAGCCCGGGCCACCATGCCTCAGGAGGCCTCCGTGCTGCAGGATGAGGCCCTGGCCATTCCTGTGGTGCCCCCAGCCACTGTACCTGTGGAGTCCAACATTCTGGATGGCGAGGCCCCGGCTACTGTGCCTGTGGTGTCCCCTGCACTGGAAGGCGAGGCCTCGGCTACTGTGCCTGTGGTGGTGTCCCATGCACTGGGTGGCGAGGCCCCGGCTATTGTGCCTGTGGTGGTGTCCCCTGCACTGGAGGGAGAGGCCCCGGCTATTGTGCCTGTGGTGGTGTTCCCTGCACTGGAGGGAGAGGCCCCGGCTATTGTGCCTGTGGTGGTGTCCCCTGCACTGGAGGGCGAGGCCCCGGCTATTGTGCCTGTGGTGGTGTCCCCTGCACTGGAGGGCGAGGCCCCGGCTATTGTTCCTGTGGTGGTGTCCCCTGCACTGGAGGGCGAGGCCCCGGCTATTGTGCCTGTGGTGGTGTCCCCTGCACTGGATGGCGAGGCCCCGGCTATTGTGCCTGTGGTGGTGTTCCCTGCACTGGATGGCGAGGCCCCGGCTATTGTGCCTGTGGTGGTGTCCCCTGCACTGGATGGCGAGGCCCCGGCTATTGTGCCTGTGGTGGTGTCCCCTGCACTGGAGGGCGAGGCCCCGGCTATTGTGCCTGTGGTGGTGTCCCCTGCACTGGAGGGCGAGGCCCCGGCTATTGTGCCTGTGGTGGTGTCCCCTGCACTGGAGGGCGAGGCCCCAACTATTGTGCCTTTGGTGGTGTCTCCTGCACTGGATGGCGAGGCCCCGGCTATTGTGCCTGTGGTGCTGTCCCCTGCACTGGAGGGCGACGCTCTGGCCACCGTGCTTGTAGAGCCCCCCACGCTGGGGCGTGAAGCCCCGGCCGCCGTGCCTGTGGTGTCCCCCGCACTGGAGGGCGAGGCCCCGGCCGCCGTGCCTGTGGTGTCCCCCGCACTGGAGGGCGAGGCCCCGGCCGCCGTGCCTGTGGTGTCCCCCGCACTGGAGGGCGAGGCCCCGGCCGCCGTGCCTGTGGTGTCCCCCGCACTGGAGGGCGAGGCCCCGGCCGCCGTGCCTGTGGTGTCCCCCGCACTGGAGGGCGAGGCCCCGGCCGCCGTGCCTGTGGTGTCCCTGGCCCCCATCCCTGTAGAGCCCATCGCACTGGAGGGCGAGCCACAGACTGTGCCTAGTACTGAGAGACCAACCACTGAAATGCCCTTTGGTGAAACTTTGGATATGAAAAAGCCTCCCATTATTGCATTTTCTCAGAAATCTGATGAATCTTCTGAAGGAACGAAAACTTACATAAATTTGGCCACAACAGTAATCTTACCTGAGAGGGGTGAGGACTTGCGTGAATCACTTCCTACTTCCGCTTTAGAACAGCGCTCGGAGCTTGGAGCTGATGCCAAAGCAAACCTGTCTGCCCCTCTCCCGGACGACCCTGCATGTGAGCTCTCTCTTGCCGGTGCATCCCATGAGACCAAGCATGTCGACTCCCTGGTTTCACTGCCTGCTAATGTTGAGTCGCCTTTCCCCTCTCTGGAAGAATCTGCCCAGCCTGACTCGCTTATGATCATTTGTGCCACTTCCCTACTTGTGTCTGCTTCTGCTCCGCCCGATAACAGCAATGACTTGACCCTTTCTACAGACCTTGCAGTTCCTAATCTCTGTTCTTCTCCCGTTCTTCCAGCTAATAAAGTTGAGAAAGTGTCTAAGGTTTCTGCTCCAGAACTAGATATTTCAAGTCCTGCAAAAGAGCTAACCTCTCCTCCTCCTCCTGCTTTGCCTCCCGTGGAATCTGTGCCTTCTATACCTCTTGCTTCTGTCTCACCACTACTTGTCCCCAAAATGCCTACCGCACCTACCCCTGTTGCTGCTGAAGAGGACGACTTGCCACCTCTGATCCCCCCAGAGGTTCCTGCTAAGGAAGCGGTGTTTCGTCCCGTCCCGGTGGACCTCGTTTCCCCTAAACCACCTCTATCTGCTCCTGTGAAGGAGCCCATTCTGAAGAACGACAAGGGTATCTCAGTGTTTTCTATCACTTTGCAGTGCATGGTGTGCGGGCTAGAATACAACTAACCTTAAGATGGGTATCCATAGATGGTGTGATGTGTGCGTTTAGAAATGAGGGGTTTTCTTTCCATTTAGTATGCCACATGCTTTGTGGTGATAGATCTGTAACTTACTGCTTGGTGCTCTCCATACGTTCTATTCTCTGAAGCCATACTGGAAGGAAAACAACTTCTTTTCTTAATTGTTTTGCTAACCTTATAGTTGCCTAACTCTATTAAAGGGCCACTCCGGTGTTTTTTTTTGGTTTTTTTTTTGCATTCCTTGTTACTTGTCCCCCGGTGTAGATATAGGTTGGCTGTTAGTCCCAGGAACAATGGCTCCTGTGCTCACACTGACCATAAACTAATAATGAGGGTAGGTCACGTCCTGTCAAGGTGTTGGCACTTCTTTTCTAAAGGCCCCTTTTACACAGGACGATCTTCCCAGCAATATTCGTTTCTGTGGTTTTACACACAAACTATCATTGTTCGGTGAATGGAGGCAGAATGGGCTAGGGATCGCTTCCGCTCTTCACAGTTAACGGGACGTCGTTTATTGATCGGGGTTTGTTATAAAGGAGATCACAGCTCATCCTCCTGACTGTATAATTACGGTCTGTAGTTTTATTTAGGTTCATATAGAATACAGAAGGTAATGGAAATGAGTGTCCTCCCAGCAGGCAGAGTTGTTACGAGCTCTAGCTGGTCATGTGATGCTGTGGGAGGGTTAGCATCACAGTTAAGTATCAGTTAGGGGGCTGCATTGCACGAAAGGGATCGCAGTAAACACAAAATTTGTTTTCGCTGGAGTGGCCCTTTTAGAAGCGAGATGTATGTTGATTGTTGGGGAGTCTGTTTACCCAGTATTGCTCTAAGTATAAAGTTTGAAGATTGTTCTGATCACCCTAACTCTTAAGACCAACTGATTTCATCAGGACCAGCAAAGTATCTTGGGTATTTAAGGGTGTCCTGACTATCCTCTAATGGCAGTTGTCAGAAAGGTGAGGATTGGGCATGTTGAATTTCAACATGCCCGATCTTTTGTTCTTCGAGGATACTGCTGCTGGAGGAGTCTTGGTGGTTTATTCCCCTTAAGAACACCCAATCGGCCAAGTGTGTATTGGTGGTCTGTAGGCCAAATGATCGTTTATGTATAGCTTTATTATTTGCACTAATTGGTAGTTTGAAGCTGGCCATATTGTAACCGTTGTACTCGCTGCAGGGTTTCCCCTCCACTCTCGGCTGTGCAGGTAAGAGCTTCCATTAATGTGTAAGACCCAACAAGGGTTTGTGTCTCGGTGTATGTAACCAGGATGTGTGAGTGTTCCTAACAAAGCTGTAGAGATGTGTCCAGTATTGGCTTTATTATGACAGCATGTAGTTTGCACAGTTGGTTATAAATGTTGGGACTTTGGTCCATTTTCCCCCTTGACATGTAGGTTTGCGGCACAGAGACCCGGCTTCCATAGTCCATTCCAGTTACTGCCATAAAGCTAAATGTGTGTGTTTTGTTTGGCAGGGTCGGGGACAGACTCTGACAGTGATGATTCTCCTCCAGAGCTGGAACAGGACTGCTCACAAACCTCTACACAGCAGGCACAGGTACGGTGACCGTGCAGAAAACTTGGTAGCTACTTATGGCTTGAACCGCTCTACATGTACCAACACTGTGTATGTTTCATCAACAGTTGGCTGCAGCAGCAGAAATAGACGAGGAGCCCGTTAGCAAAGCAAAACAGAGCAGGAGTGAAAAGAAAGCAAGAAAGGTATTGTGTCCTTAATTATCAGAACTTAGATTATTAAATGCACCCTTAGAGGGGATTCACATCTGTGGTGGGATTTTGCTTTCCTGCTGTGTTTGGGAAGTGGGAAATGGGAATCCCCTCGCACGAACGGCTCCATCTCTGGACGAAACCAAACAACGCCAGACGAACTCCATTGACTGTAATGGCATCCGCCTGGCTTTTGGATGTAGGACAAAGCGCAGCATGCAGCGCTATTTCTTCCGTTGTTTTCGGACGGAACCTCCGGCCTGATGTCCCAATGCAGATGTGAAATCGGCCTTACTTGTTTAGGCCAGTTTCACATGAGTATAATATGGGCACATTTGTGCGCCAGGATTACATCTTAAAATCTAAGCTGACCGCGGGTCTAATGGTCCAAACAAGTTTATGTGCCCGTAATTACACTTGTGTGAAACTGGCTTTAAGTAGAGTTCCATCTTGGCCTCCACATATGTAATCAGAATATTTGCTGTTAAACTGACGACAGAGCGCCCATGTTACACCCAAGGTTGTGTAAAACAGAAAGTACTATTGAACCTGAAACTAACTTTTATTAGACCCCATGAGAAGATGAGACTTGTGCAGATGTCAGCGGCAAGGGAGAGGTCGGCATCCAGGTTGGGGGGAGGGTGGAATTATGGCGCAGAAACTAGAGGCTCAGGCGCCCGTTCCCGTGACTGGAAACCAGGTTATTAGCATACAAGGCGCCAAATAATAGTACGTCTTCATGTACCAGAGCATTCTCCTGTTTTACACAAGCCTATGCCTAGGGTGTAGTAGACGTGAGTGGGAGCGCGCCTGATGACGGAAACTTATCATCCACAACGGGAACCTGAGAATGGAGACCCCCCCCCACCACCACCTCCCCTTCATATTTCTTAATGCAGAGTTGCTTTTCGCTAGTGCTATAATGTCGCAGTGAATGGACTGCTGGCCACGCCTGTACCGCTGCAGCTCAATTAAATGGGGCTGACGGAAATACCCACGTACAAAGCACTTCGCTATCTGTCATCCTCCTGAAATGAAAGGAGCCACGTGTGCGCTGCCAGCCGTTCATTCCCTGCAACGTTTTAGGCATATGGAGAAGCAACCCTGTGTTGGTCCCACGTTCTTGGGATCGGTGAGCATTCCAGCAGACAGACCCCCACCAGTCTATCAGTTTTCACCCATCTAGCTTTTTCTCTCCAGAATACCCCTTAAATTGTTTAAAAGCTCAGTGTTTTGTTTTGGGTTTTTTTCAACCAGGCAATGTCAAAGTTGGGGCTTCGCCAGGTCACTGGGGTTACAAGAGTCACTATCCGAAAATCAAAGAACATTTTGTTCGTCATAACAAAGCCAGACGTATACAAGAGCCCGGCATCTGACACCTACATCGTCTTTGGAGAAGCCAAGGTGCGTTTTATCAGACATCTAGGCTCAGGTTTTTCTTATGATTTTTGTGGCACCTGTTGGTTTTTGGGTAACGTTCTTGTTGTGATTTTTGGGCACTGCAGATTGAAGATCTCTCACAACAAGCCCAGCTCGCTGCTGCCGAAAAATTCAAGGTACAAGGAGAACCTGTCTCAAACATACAGGAAAATACACAGACTCCCACAGTACAAGAGGAGAGCGAAGAGGAAGAGGTAAGATCATCCGTGTCTTGCCTAAATTAGGTTTAATTTATAAAGGTCGGTAATCGAACATCCTGCATTTAGAAAATTTAAGTGTTTTTTTTCAGTACATTTGCTACATTAAATAGTACCATTGAAAAGTACAACTCATCCTGCAAAAACAGGCTCTTGCACAGCTACATAGACAGAAAAATAAGTTATAACTTTTTGAAAGTGGGGAGGAGAAACTGGGAAAAAAAGGCGGATTGGCCGTGTCATTAAGGGGGGGTTAGAAGAGAAACTAGGATGCTAACTCTTCTGTTCATCTCCTCAGGTTGATGAGACTGGAGTAGAAGTGAAGGACATTGAACTTGTAATGTCACAAGCTAACGTGTCCCGGGCGAAGGCTGTACGCGCTCTCAAGAACAACAGCAACGACATTGTAAATGCCATCATGGTAAGTCTTTACCTTGTACACAGATGTTTTCAATAGGTATTCGGTTTTCTTAAGCCATTAATTCATAGTAATTGTGGATCCTACTTGAACAGAAGTCACATCTAATCCACTGGCATGTCTTATGGGCAAAGTTTGCTCAAAGCAGTTAATATTTTACTGTAATATCATGCCAGATCTGTCGAATGGACTTCATTGGCTTATAATGGGGGTCATCGTATTCTGCTGACGTGTGCTCTAGTTCCGCCTGAGAAACTTAGGCGCAACTCACATCGGCCAGCACATGGACACTTGTTTATGTGCGATCCGATTTACACAGACGGCGCACACTGACATGCATTATGATGTCCTATTTCTTGTTTGATACAAAAAGGAATAGGATATGCAATGAGTTCCGCATGTGAAAAAATAAATTTGCATAGCTCCATAGACTATAATGGGGCCTGAGTGCTGCCCGTGAATTACCACAGATGGCACAAGGTCCCAAATACGTTAGTGTGTCGAGGGGCCTTAAACCGTTGTATCTGCGACATACATAGCGTAACATAGTTATTTAAAACAGTTGCCATGTACCACTTCCGTGCATAAGAGATCTGTGACAACACACAGGTTCCCCTCCTTGGGAGGATCTTATTGCTGGAGAAGGTGTGCTTTAGTTATGGGCTGATAACAGCGATTCAGTCTTGTTTAATTCAGGTGTACTATTGAAGTTGTGGTGATAATGTCAAACTTGTACAAACGTGATGGAGTAATACGTCAGGAAGTCTTGTGTGAATCTGCCCACGTCTTTCTGGGTTAGAGCTTACTGATATTACATTTTATAGAATGTCTGTTCCCCATAATAGACGTGCTGTAGAACAGCTGGCAAAGCTTTAATGTCTTCATCTATCTGAATTGATGTTCTTTTTCTCTCCCCCTGTGTAGGAGTTGACGATGTGAGTGTCCCTCGGACTGAACTCATTTGGTCTTGCTCTAGGGTCGGTGCAGCTGAAATTGAGATTTATACTATTTCTATTGATTTAATAAAGTTGTGGCTTATTGTTGGTGACTTACTACTGGACATGGGGTGTTTTTTTTTTGTTTGTTTTATATTAAATTGCTCATATACAAAACTTTTGCTATTCGACAATTTGAGAGTAACATGAAAGCATTTTTAGAAGCCTCAATTGTTCGTAGAAAACGGTATGTATTGAAAAATTCCCATCCCAGAGTTCTAATTGGTACTGTTGAGCTTTATAATAGGTGTCCCAATATCATGTGGACAAATACTTTATAAGGTAAGTCTTGTGATTATACACCCCATATAGGACTCTGGTTTCAAAGTGTTCAGATCTGTTTACATCTTGATAGACGGCATTAGTGCATGTGTAGTTCTACCTGTAGCCACTTTATTCCTTAAGTCCATTGAAGTAGAAATTCACACTAAGGGCTCCTGCAGACAAGCGTAGGCGTATTTACGTTTGCAATAGCATGACTTGATTGCACTGTGAAGAGCGCACTACCACGTGCGTGTATATGCACTTTCTACTATACTTTTCTATGCTGCCAGGCCCATTCACATCAATGTGGGACAAACCCAGGCCCGATTAAATCGGCTAGGCAGCCTAATTAGTCCACAGTGTTACTATCGATTTAACACCACAGTTCAGTACGCAAAAACACTTACAAAATCGCCCGTCTGCAGGAGCCCTAAGGCTGCCTTCACGCGTGGTGGAAATGCTGCAGAATACCCGCTGCCGGAGTCACTACAGAAAGTCAGCAGCATTTACAATACAGCCCATGTGGAGGCAAATAAAAAAATGTCCCTCACACTCTGCGTAAAACTTTCACAATAAATCTGCACTTTTTTTTAGAAAAACAGCAGATCCTAAATCCACAGCGGGTCCAGAAAAATCCTCTGGATTTGTTCTGTGGTTTTCCTACGTATCTGCTGCTGGACACGTCAAAAGATTATATTTTAATTCATCGATTAGGGTATGTTCCCACATTGTGGATTTTTCACAGATCCACTGTAGGTTTTGGTGTAGCTTTGCACCAGAATCCACGTTACATGCGGCTTTTAATGCCCATTTCGCACCCTCATTTGAAAAGATGAAATCTGCCCTAAAAATCTGCAGCATAAATGTAATCTACTAGGGTTTAAAATCTGCACCACATATCCATTTCATGTTTGTGGGGTTTTTTCCCTGCTCCTTGTGGATGAGATTAAAATTTCATGCACACGGAGCAGTGCTTAAAGGGGGGGTGTCTGGGATATAGGGGGAAAAAAATTAAATGGTTTAAAATTAGCTAAAATTGAATTCTGCCCTGCCCTGGAACCCAGAAGAAGCGGTGGTCGGCCACGTGCCGTTCATTGTGCACATGACCACTCAGGCACTCGCAGGCCATGAAAGAATCACTGCTGAAGCCTATGAATGCATGATCAATCACATGCACAATAAACGGCACGGCACAGAAGGGATCTGTCCTCTAAAAAGACAAATTAAAAGGTACAAAAAAAATCGATAGTTTGACATACTACTGTATTTACCCAAAAATAAGACAGTGTCTTATATTAATTTTTGTTCAAAAGTTTAACTTTTTTACATGTATAGCTGCCTGGACACTATTTAAATTTACTTTTTTAATTAACTGTTAGCAGGGCTTAATTTTGGAGTAGGGCTTATATTTCAAGCATCCTCAAAAAGCCTGAAAAATCATTTTGCATCCTCAAAAATTCTGGAAAATCATCATGTCTTATTTTCAGGGAAACAGGGTAGCCACCTGCAGATTCTACCTTCACACCCAATCCTACACCATGTATGGTCTAATAAGTCTCCTGTGGGACAAATTCATGTCAAAGTATTCCACTTTATTTTGTATAAGTGCAGTAAGACGTCTTAAGCCTGGGACATCATTCACTCTAGTGTACAATTCTAATGCTGAGGTGAATCGTTGTTTTCACCTTCTTGAGGTTATGGCCCATTTACACGTAACGATTATTGCTAAAAACTCGTTCAACAAATGAATTTGAGCCAAAATTGTGCGGTGAAAATGTAAAAGAATCGCTTGGTACCCGTATTCGTTAACTTGTCATTGCTTACTCAGTCAGCATGAAAACGGTCACTGGATTGCGGGCCTCTCGTTCCGTGTGACGCCAGCGGTGAAGTCTGCCTGTCTATACACTCTGCATGAGCACTAAACTTGGCGGTGATGTCAGCGCTTGTGCAGTCGTTTTAGACGACTGTCATCCATCGCGCCTTTTACACGGGACATCTAACAGCGAAGTCAGAGTATTGAGTAGACTGGTGTCATGTCTACCAGTTTGGTAATAGGCAAACGGGATACAAGTGGATATCTAAGGTCCGTAGATTATATGGGGTTTTAGCTTGCAACCAGAAAAGGTAGATACACAAGGGATCCCATACAATAGGCTGACATTCCTTAGAAGTAAAACCGCAAGGTTACAACTAGTTTGGCGCTGATTAAAGTGAAATGCAAAGTCTGAAAGGTCCTCTTCACCAAGAACCTTCACAAGGAAAGTTGAGTTTAGCTGGTCTGATCCCCAGGCCATGGTCTTCCATGTAGTTATCAGCAGCAGGGTTCAGAAGTGATTGCAAGTTGAGAGTAATCGGACTAAGCTGTGGGGCCAGGGGTTGAAAATACACAGAAGACCCTTAATCCAAAGGGCAAGGCAACAAGCAAAGTTCAGAGAAGAGCAGAGAAATAGGTGGTCTACATAGTTAGCCTATACACTGTTCATATATAGTAACTGATGCTCTGGTAATGAGTAAGAGACCATTTAATTATGATATGATCTGCTGTTCTTATGTTTTCAGACAATTCTAAAAGCTTTCACACATTAAGTTGTAAGTTTTCAACCACAGATGTCATATGGCAGTGACATAAGATGTAAGGCTTTTGTGCAACACCATAATACCGTGTTCCCCTGAAAATAAGACAGTGTCTTATATTAATTTTTTGTTCAAAAAGGTTTAACTTTTTTACATGTATAGCTGCCTGGACACTATTAAAATTGACTTTTTTAATTAACTGTTAGCAGGGCTTAATTTTGGAGTAGGGCTTATATTTCAAGCATCCTCAAAAAGCCTGAAAAATCATTTTGAATCCTCATTCTGGAAAATCATGCGGTCTTATTTTCAGGGTATGTCTTATTTTCAGGGAAACGGGGTAGATGGGTGAAAGTTAGGATTTTACTATTCAGCATAAGAAATGAAAAAGGAAGGAGCGTTTAGTGAATGATCCCTTTAATTTCACCTTTGCAGTGTTACAGATTATAGAGAGCCTTTCATAACACAATTCCATAGTGGACATAATGTCAGTCTACACTGTGTATGATTTAATATATACACAATCACTACGATTAATACATCAATACAGGAATACGTGTAAAAATATAGTCCACTATGTGAAATAGACATGTCATAATGCAAATGTTTATATATAATCATCCAAATCACTAAAATGCAGTAATTAATAAATCTCAAATACAAATTGGCTACCTGCTGTGTATAATTCGGAAGTCATCACTAACAATATCAATTCATTTTATACCCTCTTCAGCCTTCACAACGAACAGATGCCAGTCAGTAGAATAAATCTTAGGGCTTAGTCACACGTCCATATATCGGCCGTCTTTTCACGCCTGGTCCATATACGGTGTCTCTTTCTGCAGGGGGAGGGGGCGGGCTGGCTGGGAGCAGTGCACTGAGCTCCTGCCCCCTCTCCGACCCCCTGCCACTGTTTGCAATGGGAGGGGGACAGGGTGGAACTTGGCTCCCCCCTCTCCCCATTGCAAACAGTGGAGAGGCGGTGGGAGCTCAGTGCACTGCTCCCAGCCCGCATCCTCCCCCTGCAGAAAGGAACACCGTATATCGGCCAGGCATGAAAACCCGGACGGTATATGGATGTGTGAATAAGCCCTAACTGTGTATGTACACATATGCAGGCTGTATGTAAACAGGTGCCACTATAGGATGGGGTAATCTTGCCCTACCTACCAAAACATAACGTGTTGCAACTGGCACAGACCTCACATGCAATACATTATGTAAGGTGATGTATAGAATGAAAACCAGGGAGAAAAAAAACCATAAGCTAGATGGCATTAAACACCAAAACATTTGAGATAATTCTGCTATCAGCAAATCTTGAAAGAGACCGTCCAGCTGGCCGTTCGCTACCTGAAGTTCTGTCGCAGTTGGGTTATATAACAGGACAAAGATCTGATGCATACAAGCAGCCCGCCTCTGAATGGCTCAAAAGAAACAAAATTAAGGTTTTGGGGTGGCAGTGAAAGTCCTGACTTGAATCCCATTGTGATACTGTGGCATGACTAAACGGGCAGTTCATACTTGAAACCCCTCAGAAGTAGTGGAGTCAAAACCATTCTGCAAACAGTGGGCCAGAATTCCTCAAAAACCACATAAAAGGCTCATGGCAGGTTCTCTCAAGCGTTTGAATTTTTCACATGGGTGAAGGAAATAGGGAAATTGCAAGTCGTTTTCGCTCCATACATCGCGGCTGCTGCCCAAAACAGCTCTGAGAAGCCCTGCAGCTCAACGGAGCTGTTGAGCCTTTTAATGCCAACATTCAAATCTGATGTTCGGGGGTTCCATGCGGCACCCCCGCGATGAGATCGGGTTGCCGTACAGAATGCGTATCAAGCCGTGCCTATGGCATGGCTTGATAGACTGCCTGTCAGATCACAGTATAATGTAATGCTATGGTATTACATCACACTGCAGGAGCGATCAAAGCATCACATGTGCTTGTTCCCTCTGGGGGCTCAAAAAAGTCGTATGTATTCAAAAATGCCACCAACTGAAACTACAGGATGTACCGCACAAAATGATCTCACACCCAACTATGTTGTGGGAAAAATAAAAAGTTATTACGGTCAGAAGATGGCAACAGAAAATAATGTTAAAAAATTAAATATCTTAAAAAAACATAAAAGTACAGCAAAAAAAAACTGGTATTGTAGTAATCGTACTGACTCATAGAAAAAAGGTATGTCATTTTTGTTGCAGTGTTTAAGCCGTAGAAGCAAGACGCACTCAAAGATGGCAGGATTTAGGTTTTTTTCCCATTTTACTCCATTTAGAATTCTTTAAAAGTTTTTCAGTACATTATATGGCACATTAAATAGTATCATTAAAAAATACAACTCTTCTCACAAAAAACAAGCCCTCATACAGCAGTGGCGATGGATAAATAAGAGTTATGATTTTTTAAAAGTGGGGAGGAAAAACTGAAAATGGGGGGTTAATGTGTCCTTAAGGGGTTAATGTGGAAACTGACCCATTGAAGGGAGAGTCTAGTACCCTATTGGGCCGCCTCTAGCTTGGATGCAAGATGTAATATGGGTGGGTTCATGGTATCATGCGGCATATCAGTCTACATTTCCTATTACTGGGCAAACTCGTAGACTGTCGAAGGTGGCATCTCAGATGGTTCCATACATGTTCTCTTGGTGATAAAGCTGGTGACCGGGCAGCCATGGAAGTGTGACAATGTTGTGTATGTATTCCTGTGACCCCCTTGTGTGTGCGGCCGAGCATTATCCTGCTGCCTCTTGGAAGCCGCCATGAGAGGAACACGTGGCTGCAGGATGTCCTGAACATATCGCTGAGCTGCCAGTAGGGGTGCCCGACTGTTATATGCAATGGCCCCCCCAGACAATCACAGCAGGGGCAGTGTGCCACTCCACAAAAAAGGCAGGATTGAGGCGCTCAACCCTATGTTTTCAGACATGAGCACGGCTATCATCCGTGCCCAGACTAAACTTGGATTTGTCACGGCAGACAACCCGGTTCCACTCCATAGTAGTCCAGTTTCGTCGTTCACCACTGCAGAGACAATGGTAAGTGGATGTTAAAGGCAGTACACGTAATCGGCACTGTGAGACCTTCAGCCAAGCACCTGGAAATGGTTCCAACAGACACGGGCCTGTAATGATGGCGCTACCTTTCTCTGGATGACAGACAAACAGTGGGGGCTGCTCGTTCTTGTCAGACGATCCTCTACTGGTGGTCTGTCGAGGGCGCCCTGAGCCTTGTGAGTGTGCCCTCACACACGCTTCCACTGGTCCCAACACCTCTTAGCAGTCTGGTCAGAATGGCCCAGGTGGTGGGAAATTCGTTCACACGACCATCTGGCTTCTCGCATTCCAAAAAATGAACCCCTCTCAAACTGTTAACTGGTCAAAATATCTTTGATTGAATCGTAGAGGCCTGTCTGCCAGTCAACAAGCTCGACACAAGCGGAAAAAGAGGTCCCCTAAACACAAGTAGCCTCTGAGAGCTTTTTTATAGGCCATGAGTGGCCATTTACCTATCTGCCGGATTTTGAAGCAATACAACTCCTAGGTGCTTTATTTATTTCTGACAATGTGTGTGTGTGTATGTATGTGTATATATATAATGCAAAAGGGAGATGGAGCAATGCCTCTACAGCGCCACCTATTAGAAATCAGCATTCCTGCAAGGCAACATCAGACAAGCTTTGTAACAATGCCTGGGAATATAAGCCAAAGCCTGAGGCATTTAAATTATTAAATTAAAATTAAATTAAATTCTTAAATTATCCTATGACCCGCTCTCTATTGAAGTTTCTTGGGCTTAATCCAAGATAGCTGCAACCAAGCTGGCTGACAGGCACCAGCATAGTGCCAAAAAGTTTTGGCATCTAAGTGTTCTACCAAGTTTCCTACTTGTATCTCTTTCCGTACAGAAGATATTCTGGTTGGCCCTGACTTTTGAATCCTCCAGTATAATAAATTCCTTTTTAAAACGTCATCTTGGATTCTCTTCAAATGGTCCAAATCGAACTGAGCTATTTTGATTGTGCAGTCTTTTCTAATCTAACATCTTTCCCTATTACCTTTGGTCATTAAAGGGCCATGCACCATAATATCTACACCTATGGCAATCGCCCTCCCTGTTGAAGAGATAGTTGTGTGCTATAATCTAATCTGTACTGACTGAAAAGTAAGTCCTAAATTTGGTGCCAGTTTATTTTTTTATTTTTTTTAAACTAGAAATTCAATACTTGTTACATTCGCTGAAAGGGTATATTTACATGCAGAAGATTTCTTGCAATAACTTCTGTGACTCTTATGTGTTTGAATGGGGCTCACAGAAATCCACCTGTTTGCTACCGAAATAACGTCATTCAGATGAATGGAACAGAATTTTATTTGCAGTCGTTTCTCTAATGAGCAGGCCATCATTGTATCAGTGAATAGGAAGCTTTAGTAAAGGAAGTTGTAAATGGGGCTCTCAGGCAGAACTTCCAGTAGACTTACCACATGAAAGAACATGGGGCATAGCTGGTACCTCTGCTCCAGAAAACATCAGGTCACAGTGTTGTCTCAGCAGCCTATGGATTAGCACATTCTCTCATACAGGCCATACCATCTCTTGCTAAAATAGAACTTTATTAACATGTAACTTTAACGGTAACCCAGCCGTGTAGGAGTCATCATTATACACTGGTCCCAAGCCCGGATAAATGGGGATGGTTGTGAAAGACCTGGCATTCTATCCTGTAAAAACTTTGCCTTGGAAACCCTATGAAAGAGCTCTCAAATGAGTCAGATATGGTATCCGATGGCAGCCCCCCCCCCCCAAATCAAAAGTTTCTCTAAATGCTACTGGGGAAGAGCAAGGTCTGAGTCAAAGTAGTCGGGGTTTTCATCATGACACAACTGGAAAAAAAGCCCTTGGGAAGCCCAGCTCCTCATGCCCCTCATGATGAAAGGAAGGACTGCACTGTACCAAAGCTCACATACTAGCAACATGGAATGTGTGTGGCAAGAGTCTAGGGAAATTGGACATTGTGAAATGTGAAATGACAAGACTTGATATTGATATTCTTGGAATTAGCAAATTGCACTGGACAAGTAATAGATATTTTCAGTCTGATGACTTCACATTGCACTATGCTGGACACGAGGAAATCCAGAGTAATGGAGTAGCCTTTATTGCAAGCAATCCGACCTCACAAGCAGTACAAAGTTTAAGAAAAATCAGCGACCGTATCATTGCTATCCGGATACGTGGTAAGCCAGTGAACATGTCAATCTTACAGATCTGTGCCCCAATGACTGATGCTAATGAGGAAACCATTGAAGATTTTTATGCCAACATCCAGAAAACTAAACAAATTGCCAATGAAGGACATTATTTACATTATGGGCGACTTCAATTCCAAAGTAGTCAGCCAGCCAGAAGCAACCATCACAGGAAGATTGGTGAAAGAAATGAAGCCGGTGATCGCCAGGTACAGTTCAGCCAAGAAAATCTGCTCAGGATAGCAAACACGTTTTATGAAACCCAAATGCCGACTGTACACATGGACATCTCCCAATGGCCTCAATCAAATCAGATTAATTACATTCTGTGTAATCATTGTTGGCAAAGTTTAGTCGTTGCAATAAAAAGCTTTCCTGGCGCCGACTGCAGCACTAATCAAGATCAAATTCTGTAGCATTAAGAAATATGCTCCATTCAGAAGATTTGACACCTCTAAAATCCCCCAATCATACACTATTGAGGTAGCAAGACGATTCTAACTGCTTGACACATCAGTAAAGCATCCAGAGGAAGTATGGCACGCTATACAGTCCACAGTTATGGAAACAGCCAGTAAGTATCTCGCCTATAAGAAGCAGGAAAAACAACACTATTGGTTGTCCAAGCAAACCCTCAGAATAGTTGATAAAAGAGCAGCAAAGGCAGCCATCAACAACGACGAAGTTCTACAACTAAATGCCGATTTTCAGCGAGCGGCAAGGAAATATAAGGAAATAGACTAGAATGCGTGTCGCAAACAACTCGAAGCAGAAGCCATGAAAGGCCAGAGGCGAGGCCTATTCTCGCAGGTCAAGATTTTCTTGGCATGCAACAGCACAATCAAAGGCAAAAATAAGAAGGAACTGAATGACCAACAGAGTATCAAGGATAGCTGGAGGGAACACTCAGAGGAACTATATGCCTGCAACCAGAGGCGTAACTTGAAGCTTCTGGGCCCCGGTGCAAAATCTGCAACGGGGCCACCAACTATAATGCTTTTTTCATAGTACTGGGCTCCCAATATGGAGAAGAGAGGTCTTATGGGCCCCCTAAGGCTCCTGGGCCCGGGTGCAACCGCATCCCCTGCACCCTCTATAGTTACGCCCTTGCCTGCAACCACATTCCTGAACCATTACCTGAGGTGGAGCCTGTGAGCTTGGCGCCCTCCATTATGGAGTCAGAAGTGGTTATGGCAATGAAACAACTAGCCAAAAATATAGTACCAGGCATAGATAACATACCGGCAGAGCTATTGCTGCCAGTACCAGTGAAAACCATCACAGCACTGTGCCAGGAAGTATGGGCATCCACACAATGGCTTCATCCCTCTACCAAAGAAAGGCGGCTCCCATAAGTGCTCCAACTACCGAACAATAGATTCCGCATGCAAGCAAGATCCTTCTCAAATTTATTCAGGAAAAACTGTGATCTGGGTAGTTGAAGAGATACTCCCTGATGTGCGGGCAGGATTCCAGCAAGGACGCGGCCCCCGCGACCATATTGCAAACCTGCAATGGACCAAGAATACCAAAAGAATGTCTACATGTGCTTCATTGACTACATCAAGACCTTTGATTGCATCAACCATGACAAACTATGGCATGCCCTACAAGAGCTGGGCATAGCGGCACAACTAGTCAAGCTGATAAAGTCACTGAGAACACAGTATGGGGATGCAGATTAGTTTGGGATCGGCAAAGGCGTCCGACAGGGCTAGATCCTCTCGCCCTTCTTGTTTAACCCATATGCAGAAGTGATCATACGTAAAATGGACCTAGACAAATTGGAAATCATGGTGAAAATAGATGGAAGAAGCATCAACAATTTCCGTTATGCGGATGACACAATTCTGCTTGTAAAACAGAAGCAGGTCTGAAGCAGCTGATATGGAAGATTAAAACTGAAAGGGAAAAAATGTGTCACTCTCTACCTGAATTTAAAGAAGACTAAAATCATGACAACTTAAAAAAATGGCCAAATTCAAATCTAAATCATCAATGAGGTCATTGAATGCATACAAGACTTCAATTTCCTTGGCTCAAAAATTTACCAGGCTGGAGAATCTATGTCAGAGATAAAACATAGGATAGCATTGGGGCGAAGCGCAATGCTGAACATGGACAAAATCTGGAAAAGTAGGGCTATCGGTATAGCAACTAAATGCAGGATAGTGCAAACCACCGTTTTCCCCATAGCCATCTATGGATGAGAAAGCTGGACTGAGAAAAAAGCTGATAGAGGGAGGATTGATGCGTTTGAGCTGAGGTGCTGGTGAAAGCTGTTGCATATACCTTGGACAGCGAGAGTAACAAACAGGGAAGTCCTGAATCATATAAAACCCGATATATCACTGGAGGGCAAGATAACCAGACTCAGGCTCACAGATTTTGGCCATGTAATGCGAGCAGAGTCTATAATGCTTGGACAGATCAGTGGCAAAAAAGACCTCACCGCCAGAGGACACGATGGCTGATACTGGCATGGATATCACACAAATGAAAGAAGCAGTACAAAACCGAAAAACATGGAGGGAGGGAGCCTTTAGGGTCACCGAGGGTCGTGAACAACAACCTCAATGGTGTCGACTAACAGTTAGCTTTATCCCTAGTTCTTCTTAACCCTATGTTGACTTTTGTTTTTTTAAATTCGTTTTATTTATTGATAATGAACATTCTGTGAGACATACAGTATAAAGGAATTTGTACAGTACATAGTAGTGTGAAAGCAACCAAAGTCATGTAATAGATTAACTCGGACTTTGTTACTGCATCTCCTAAACTGTCTGACTTTGTATTTATTGGCATTAAACTTTTTTTAACTTATAAAAACAATAAAATCGAACTCTGCTCTTCTTGTTCTGGATCTTGGAAAGTGTGGGTTACAAGTCTTCCAGGCGTTTGCCAGTGGGAGGGGGGGTGTTGGGGAGTGTGGAGGGGGGGGGGGGGTTAGTGTAGGTTGGGTTTGCGTTTCAGTCAGTGGTCAAGGTAGAGTAGGAGTCTAACCAGGTTCCCCATACTTTTTGGAACTTAGTCGGGCATCCTCTATTTTGATATATGATTTTTTCATATGAGATAATGGTATTTACGGTTTGGACCCAGTGTGGGATCGAGGGGGGCTCTGTTGCCATCCATTTCATGGCTATCTCTTTGCGGGCCAGGAATAGTGTCTTTTCAAGGAAAACACGAATGTGGTATGGCCACACCTCCTCTTCCAACAGGCCAAACAGCGCCACCTTGGGGTCCAATTCGATAGATAGTGGGGGTTGTAGAAGTGAGTTTACGAGGTTTGTCACCTTTAACCAGAATTCCTTAACGAAGTGACACTCCCAGATCAGGTGCCAAAAGTCTGCTCTTGGTTGGCGGCATCTCTGGCATGAGTCTGAAGTGGTGTTGCGCATTTTATGTAAGCGGTTGGGAGTGAGGTAGGCTTGGTGTACAATGTATAATTGGATTAGCTTATTGTTTGCGGCTGGTGATACTGACAAATGGGATTCAGAGATATCCTGCCAGTCCTCCGGTGTGAGGGAAGTAATGGCGGTTTTCCATTTATCGTACACTGGGGGAGGGTTGGGATCTATTTTAGCTGAGAGGAGGTGTGTGTATAGAGCCGATATTAAGCCTTTGGGTCCCTGGGATTTGAGGATGCCTATTGTGGGGAATTTGGATATACGGGTCGAGGGGGGAGGGAATTGGGAATTTAGTGCATGTCTCAGTTGGAAAAATCTGAATAGCTGGAGATGTGGGGCCTGCATCTTGTCTCGCAATTGTGTGAATGTGGGGAATGTGCTGTCTATATATATGTCTTTGAGTGTTTGTACCCCCTGTGCGATCCAGTACTGTGGGTCTGGAACGGTCTGTAATGCAGTAAGGCCGGGGTTATTCCAGAGGGGGAGTTCTGGTATCACTCCCCGGTAGCTCTGTAGTGTCTTTGCTTCTTTCCACACGCTGAGAGCCAGTTTATGAAGTGGGATTAGTTCAGTTGTTTTGGTGTGTTCCGGGAATTCTAAAAAGTTCAGGAGGTTATGTCCTGTTACTTGTTTTGCAAGTTGTTTGTCTGTTATGGGCAGTTCTTTTCCCAAAACCCAAGCTCTAATATTTCGCAGTTGTCCTGCTAGGTAGTAAAGCCGGAGGTCCGGAAGGGCCATTCCGGCTTGCTCTTTGGGTCTTTGTAGGGTTGATAGGCTCAGTTTGGAGCGAGAGGAATTCCAAATAAATGTTATAATTAGGGAATTTAGGGATTTGAAGAAACGCCTGGGAACACTTGTTGGCATATGTTGTAGTATGTATAGGCATTTGGGCTGGACGACCATTTTGATGAGATTTATGCGCCCGGCCACAGAGAGTGGTAGTTTAGCCCATCGTTTCAGTTTGTGTTTTATGTTCTCTAGAAGTGGGTTTATGTTATCCGCTATTGCGTTGTTGTGGTCATATGACATGAGCATTCCCAGATACTTGAATTTTGAGACTGGTTTCAGTCCATATCTTGCGATGCAGGGGTCATTTTTTGGGTTGGTCTCTGTGTAAAGAATCGTTGATTTGGACCAGTTGACGTGTAGTCCGGAGAAGTGGGAAAATCTATCTATGTGTGTCATGGCTTGGGCAAAGGAGTTTGACGGGTTCGATAAGAATAGGATTGTGTCATCTGCGTACAATCCTAGTTTGCTTTCAAGATCCGACCATTTAATGCCGGTCACACTGGGGGCGCTTCTCAATCGGATCGCCAATGCTTCAATGGCTATGGCGAACAAGGCCGGGGATAGAGGGCATCCTTGTCGGGTGCCTCTTGTCAGTTGGAATTCCGCCGATGGGACACCATTAACGACAACATTTGCGCTCGGGGATTTATATATGGTTTTGACCCACTGTTGAAAGTTAGGTCCAAATCCGAACCGGATCAAACAGGCTTCTAAAAAGGGCCACTCCACCGAGTCGAAGGCTTTTGCCATGTCGAGTGAAACCAAGGCCCAAGGCATGTTATATTGTTTGCCTAGCTGAATAGCTGTTTGGACTCTGCGGATATTTATAGTTGTGGATTTTCCTGGCATGAAGCCCGTTTGGTCAGGGTGTATGATAGAAAGGATCACCTGGTTCAGTCTAGTAGCCAGGATTTTAGTTAGGATCTTATAATCTGTGTTCACCAGTGATATAGGTCGATAGGATCCGCAATCTGTGGGGTCTTTCCCTGGTTTCAGGATGACTACTATGGATGCTTTATAAAAAGAAGTTGGGAGTGTTTTGTCCAATTGCGCTTGGTTTAATACCTCGAGGAGTTGTGGGCCTAATTGTTCGTAGTATTTACGGTATGTCTCTATTGGGAGCCCATCGGGTCCTGGCGATTTATTGAGGGCCATATCTTGGATTATTAGTTGGATCTCTTCCAGAGTAAAGGGAGCCTCTAGAAGGTCGATCTGTTCTTCGGAAAGGGTTGGGAAGTTTAAGTCGCTAAGATAATCTAAAATGTCTGTCACCGTGTTATGAGAGGAGGAGGTATACAGGTTGGCGTAGAATTCTTTAAAGCAATTTGTAATGGATGGGGCATCAGTGAACTCTGTTCCGTGTTGGTTTTTAACCTTAAGGATCGTGTTTGTTTGGTTTTCACGTTTGATGAGGTTGGCGAGTAAGTGGCTGGATTGGTTCCCTAGTTCAAAGTAGTGTTGCTTGGAGAAGAATAATTGACGTTTAGTTTTGGCGTATATTTGGTGCTTGTATAGTCGGGTTAGACTAAGCCAAGCTATTTTATTGGCTTCTGTGGGGGCTGATATATATGTTTTCTCGGCCTCCAGGGTCTGATTTTCTATCTCTTTATCGGCCTGGGTTGTCGATTTTTTGATATACGAGATGGCAGATTTGAGGAATCCTCTAATGTAGGCCTTTAGGGTGTCCCATTTCAAGGCAGGGCGAGTGTTATCCTTGTGGGCATCTAGGAATAAGGAGATATGGAAGGGCATCTGGTCATCCGATCCAAGAAGTTTGAGCCAAAATGGGTGTAGTTTCCAGGTGGGCCTTATTTTGATTTGGGGAAATTTTAGGGTCAGCAATATGGGGCTGTGGTCTGAGATGCCTCTCGGGCAATGTGTTATGTTTGAGAGGTATACTGCCAGTTCTATGGAGCTGAATATGTAGTCGATTCTTGTCAGCGCATTGTAACCTGGTGAGTGGCAGGTATATTCCCGTGTTTCGGGGTGGTGGAGTCGCCAGAGGTCCACCCATCCTACGCTTTCGATAAGTTGTCTTAGAGGGGAGTTTGAAGTGGGGGTGGGGTTAGAGGGTATGTAGAATTTATCTTTGATAGGGTCCATTGTCATGTTAAAATCACCTAGACAAATCACCTCCGCCGATGGGTAGTGATGTGCAAATGCAATAGCAGTCTGTAGAAGATGGAGGTTATTGTGAGGTGGGTTATAGATGGATAAGATGACATATGGTTTAGAGTCTATTTCTCCGTATATAAATATGAACCTTCCTTCGGGGTCCCTACGGGTGGTAATTGGGTTCCAGCGTACCGACTTGTGAATTAGCACTGAGACGCCCCTTGAGGAGGAGGTGTGGAAGGAGTGGGAGGTCCACTGGATCCATGGTTTTGAAAGGGTATCTGCCTTATCTCTGATAAGGTGGGTCTCCTGCAGGCTGATGATGTGTGGGCCTAGTTGTTTAATATATGAAAATACTGTCCTTCGTTTGAGTGCTGTGCCAAGCCCTCGGACGTTCCAGCTAAGACATTTTAGGGACGTCATTGTCTCCATGGGTGTAAAGTTTAGCCCTCTTATCTGTGATTTTGGGGTGGGGGAGGGAGCAGGGTATTGGTGGGTGTGAGGGGAGGGGTTGTGTTAGCGCCTGTTTGTGAAGAACATTAGTGAAGAGCAGTATACAACAATACAAACTGTTAATTATTGACATCTCGCTAAAATTATACCGCGGATATCAAAGAAAACAACAAAATAAAGAATTTAAGAAAAAGAGAAGAAAGAAAAGAAAACGAGGAGAGAAAAGGGAAAGTATGAAAAAGAAAATCAGGAAGAGAACAATTTAGCTACAATCTAGTTAGAAGTAGCAGATGTTGCGTTGCTGGGGGGAGTCTCTTGTTGGCCTTTAAAGGCTTGAGATTGACCGCTGGGCTCCAGCAATAGCTTTAGAGGTGTCCCGGTCGCGTTGCACACCGCCCACACGTCTAGGGATGTTGAAACCTGGGACGTAACAAAATTTGGAGTCCTGCTAGTAAACATAGGGAGTCTCTTGTTGGCCTTTAGAGGCTTGGGATTGACCGCTGGGCTCCAACAATAGCTTTAAAGGTGTCCCGGTCGTGTTGCACACCGTCTATACGTCAAGGGGTGTTGAAGCATGGGTCGCCACAAAATTTGAAGTCCTGCTAGTAAGCATGGCGGGGACGATCATCCTTTTGGTGTTTCGGAGTGCATATCCAGCCACTCCAGGGCCTCCGTGGGGGATTGAAGGAAGACAATCTTCCCCTGGGCCACTATTCGCAGACGCGCAGGGTATGCCATTGAATAGGGGATCTGTCTCTCTTTAAACTTTCGCTTCACCTCTGCGAAGGTGGCTCTTTGCTTTTGTAACTCAGCAGAGAAGTCGGGAAATATGGATATCGCTGTGTTATTATATTTTAGCGGACCTTTTAGTCTGGCTTGGCGTAGTGCAGCGTCTCGGTCTCTGCAATTTAGGATCCTTACTAGGAAAGGCCGTGGGGGGGCTCCCGGTTGTGGTGGCTTTGCAGGGACTCGATGGGCTCTTTCCACTGTAAAGTGGGCAGAGAAGGTGTCATCTCCCAGTAGCGTTTTAAGCCAGGTTTCTGCGAATGTTTCCAGATGGGAGCCCTCTGATTTTTCGGGCAGGCCTATTATACGCAGATTGTTGCGGCGCGAGCGGTTTTCCAGATCGTCTGTTTTAGATTGACAGAATTCTATTGCTCTTGTTGCTTTTTTGACCGCCGTAGTTAACGGGCGTAGTGTGTCTTCTGCGTTGGAAACGCGATCTTCCATTTCTCGCATTCTGTCACGCATGTTGTGTAGGTCTTGTCTTAATAGGGAGACATCGGATTTAATCCCCTCTATTTTGTCAGTAAGAGAAGATTTGCAAGCGTTAATTGCGTCTAGGAGTTGACGCATGGTGGGTTCTGGGTTTTGCCGTGTTTCGTTTTCAGGTTCTTTCGCCTGTGTGGGTCGCGTTGCTCGCGGGGTGTGCTCAGGGGTTTCGGAGCGGGAGAATTCCTTTAACTTTTCGGCGGCGCCGCCGCCTTTCGCACGTGTACTCATGTTAAAATCCGTTAGATTGGTGCGGCGGGTTATGAGGGTTGTTATAGTATAGACGGTGTCGGTGTTTACTTGTAGAAATCAGGGGTCTGTATCTTTGTTTTGTTTTTTTTTCTTTTTTTTTTTTTATGGGTTACTAGAGGAGAATGCTCGGTCGCTTAGATCTTAATAGCGCCAAGTTGTCTCTGGCCCAGGTCTGGCCGCGGTAGAAGAAACAGGGGGCCGCACTAGTTGAATACAGTAGTCCGTCAGCCGCGAGGTACAACAGTTCACCTCCACCGGTGCGGTTCAGGGTCGAAGATGGGTTGGTGTCCGCTACGGGGTCTCTTGCTTACTAGCCCGGTGCCGTACAGTCTATTCGTAGGAGAGTAATAGGGTAGCTGGTCCCTCGGTTATCCTGGGGGGTAGGGTAGACTTATTATGTTGTGGGCCTTCTGGCTAGGGTTTGTATCTGTGAGGTGTCTATGTAGTTCTGAATGTTGCCCTCAGGCCCTTTATGAGTAACTCACGGTTTGTTGCCGGCTCCGCAGGGCCGGTTCCGAGGGGGGGAGGGGTCCCTTCAGGAGTGGAGTCCCGGGTGGTGCAGTCCGCTGGCAGCTGAACGGTCGGTGGATGAGATGTGCCGTTGAGGATGGGCTGTCGGGAACGGCCGGGCGCACCACAGCCGGCACTAGAGATGGAAGGAGGGAGTCTTCAGCCCGCAGGGCCGGGATCAAGTCGGCGCGCGACCTCACGGCCAGCGCGCCCTGCAGCGTTAGATGTCGCCTCCGTGAGGTAGTAGGAGAGCTGCCGTGCGGCGGGTCCAGCGAGACGCGGCCTCCTGCAAATCCCGTGGCAGCCGCACAGGTATGGGGATTCCCCTTGTCGCCCTCCGAGGAGGCGGATGTTCGGCGGCGGCGGCGCCGCGAGGCAGGGAGGGGGGAGCGCGTAGTCCCGCTTCGGGCTCAGCCAGGGCAGGCACCCGCCAGCAAGGAGCGGGCAGTGAACGGGGTCTGTCGCCGTTGAATGGCGTCGGGGCGGTCGGCAGTTGGTCTGCGGCTCCCGCGGCAGCGGGTCAGGCACGGGCACAGGGAGGAGCGGAGCACCTCGTTTTCCAGAGGTGAGTCTGGTCGCTTCAGCGGAGGGGTTTCCCCCACCCGATTCGTGGCGGGCGCAGGTCTCTGCGGCCCGGAGACAGAGCGGAGGGGGCTCCGGTATGAGTGGAGCGGTGTGGACGGTCCCCAACACCAGCGGGGTCTCCTGCCGGGTGGTAGCTGGGAAGAGGTGGTCCGTCAGGATCTTAGTGCATCCGAGCAGCAGGATGGAGTGGTGAGGCAGGCTGTTTGCAGAGCGCGGGAAAAAATGGCGGGGCGCTGGCGCCGTCTCTCATCCGCAGCTCTTTTATAGGAGTCAGAGGGCTGCAGTTGTTTCTCACCACGGTCTGGTTTGTTCCTGATGCTTTAAGAACCCATTGGCATCGTTTGGGTTGTTCAAGTTTTGGTCAGGCCAGGATTTTGGACGGATTCTGGTATCCCCCCTGGGGAGCTCCTCTCAGTTGCGACTTCTCATGCCGGTCGCAGGCCACGCCCCCATCCCTATGTTGACTTTTGTGGGCGAGAAATAGGGGCTTTATCAACAATACAAATTTATTTTCCTCTTACAGCGTATCATGCGCAGCACACGTCTCCCAGTAAAGAGCACTAATGGAAGCCCTCAGATATGGCTCCTTTAGTTCTCAGCTTCAGTTTCTAGCATTGGTTCAACAGACTCTCAGATTTGCGGTTTATTTTACTTCCAGGCCACGTGTTTTTAGACTGCAAAGCTGCTGCTTCAAGACACTACAAAACCTGCTGCGTCACTCTTACTTCCCCAATCTGCAGACTTTTATAAACTTTTGGGGCGCCCTGTTTAAAGCGGTACTACCACTTATACTGTCCTGCACCTTTCGTGCCACTCCACTCAAGCACCTGAAATACAATACAATTTAAAGAAATCGTTGCATCATAAAACACAGAAACATGTTCTTATCTATTACAAAGGCCATGAATAGGATTGCCCAAGAGAGAAAAGAGGTGAAGCGACCCTGAATGGAGATGAAATCTTATCGATATAGTTCAGTGAGAAAAAAAAAAATGTTTATATGATACAATGCTGAGGTGACGCGATCCCAAATACACCTCCGCTATACGGGGCGTGATAGTATAACCCAGAAGATTAACAAGAATAATGTGTCAATGGTGCAGCCCTTTAAAGGAAGAATTCTGCAGACTAGGAAGTTAAACCTGATTTCTCTTTATTAAACAATCTATTCACTGATAGCGGCAAGCACTATATATATATATATATATATATATATATATATATATATGAGTCCACAGACTCTGCTGCTATTGGCTGCTATTCAACACTAAGACACCGAGCTAGGCGTTTCTATAGATGTAGGGACACTACTTTTTCTCCACAAGCAAGCAAGTAGCCTCAGAAGAGTACAGGCAAGCATATCTTAGGCTAGTTAGGTAGGGCTCACCTCTGGTCCTGGTTCATGGTGAAGTCGCCACAGCATCATGAACCTAAAAAACAGTCACTTGCAGCAGTGCATTACTGCCTAAAATCATATTCATTTAAGTGTCCTGTAGTGGACTGTATGGTCTTGGTTCATGGTGAAGTCAACATAGATTCATGAGCCTGTAGAGGCAGTCACTAACAGCAGTGCATTAGTCTGGAATGCCCCAACCTGGCTGCCACTCACTACAACACCGCTTTCAAACATGCCCTGGATGAAGCGGCGCCCCCCAGGACCCGAGCCATCCGATGTAGAACGCGGCAACTCTGGCTCACGCCTCAAACACGCTTCATACGGCGGTGCTCAACAATTGCTGAACGGCTGTGGAGGAAGTCGCAAATATCCGCAAACTTTCTCCACTACAAATTCATGCTCAGAACCTACAACCTCGCCCTCCACCACGCCAAACAAGTCTACTTAACCTCTCTAGTCTCCTCACTATCGCACAACCCTAAACACCTCTTTGATACTTTTCACTCCCTCCTCAGCCCAAAACCGCAGCCCCCGGTGACGGATCTCAGTGCTGAAGAGCTGGCTGCTTACTACAAAAACAAAAATTGATGACATCCGTCAGGAAATAACTTCCCAATCCCAGACTATCCCTGACCCTAGTCTTGTCAGCACTGCATCTAGCTCCTGCTCACTGTCTGTACTCAGACCAGCGACAGAGGAAGAAGTCTCCAAATTGCTCTTCTCTGCTCCCCTCACACCTCCTCCGTTCCTTCTCCCCAGTGGTCATCTCCCATCTCACCACTATATTCAACCTCTCTCTGACCTCTGGCATCTTTCCCTCTTCTTTCAAACATGCCATCATATCCCCACTGCTAAAGAAGCCGACTCTGGACGCGACTGATGCTGCCAACTACCGGCCCATCTCAAACCTCCCCTTCATCTCCAAACTACTAGAACACCTGGTTTACTCCCGCCTTGTAAGCTACCTATCAGAGCACTCTCTCCTAGACCCCCTACAGTCTGGCTTCCGACCTCAACACTCGACAGAAACTGCCCTTACAAGGGTATCCAATTACCTACTGACAGCCAAATCGAGGGGCGATTACTCCCTACTGATCCTCCTCGACCTCTCTGCAGCATTTGACACTGTTGACCACAAACTCCTCAGTATGCTACGCTCCATTGGCCTAAAGGACACTGCCCTCTCCTGGTTCTCCTCTTACCTATCTGACCGCTCTTTTAGCGTCTCTCCTTTGCTGGCTCTACCTCCCCTCCACTTCCCCTTGCTGTTGGGGTCCCCCAGGGCTCGGTCCTCGGCCCCCTCCTTTTCTCTATCTACACAGCCCCAATTGGACAAACCATTAGGAGATTTGGCCTCCAATACCACCTGTATGCTGATGACACCCAGCTATACTCCTCTTCCCGTGACATCTCTGCACCTTTCCTCCAAAACATCACCAACTGTCTGTTCGCTGTCTCTAACACTATGTCCTCTCTACCTAAAACTAAACCTCTCTAAAACTGACCTGCTGGTATTTCCACCCTCCACTAACCCACCTCATCCTGACATCTCCATCTCAGTGTGTGGCGCCACCATAACTCCTAGACAACATGCCTGCTGCCTTGGGGTCATATTCGACTCTGATCTCTCTTTTACCTCCTACATCCAATCTCTCGCCCAAACATGTCAGCTGCACCTCAAGAACATTGCAAGAATCCACTCTTTTCTCACTGTGGACACGCTAAAAACGCTTACTGTTGCCCTCATCCACTCCCGGCTCGATTATTGCAACTCGTTGCTGATCGGCCTCCCCTGCACCAGACTCTACCCTCTCCAATCCATCCTGAATGCGGCAGCCAGGCTCATCTTCCTGTACAGTCGCTACTCGGATGCCTTTGCCCTGTGCCGGTCACTGCACTGGCTGCCTGTTAAATACAGAATTCAATTTAAACTCGCTACCTTCATCCACAAAGCCCTCCATAGCGCAGCGCCCCCCTATATTGCCTCCCTCATCTCAATCCATCATCCAGCCTGGGCTCTCCACTCTGCTAACGAAACCAGACTGAGCGCCCCTTTAATTCGAACTTCTCATTCCCGCCTCCAAGACTTCTCCAGAGCAGCATCGGTCCTCTGGAAGGCACTACCAAAGGCTACCCGAGCAATCTAGAACTCGCAGAACTTCAGGCGTGCTCTAAAAACGCACCTCTTCAGGGAGGCATACCGCATTCCCTAAACAAACCCCTCTGTACTCCGCCTGATAACATGCTCCCTGACCTATTGACTGCAATCCCTGATAGCCATCATAAACCGCTCCTGCAGTCATACCATTTCTGCCGTCACACGGCTAAATGTCTGACCATTGTCTATGTGTATAGAATCCCTCACACTCCACCTCACCATACCATGCACATCTCCAGCCCCTCTACCTTCTGTATCACCCCACTATTTGTAGTATGTAAGCTCGTTGGAGCAGGACCCGCACCCCTATTGTTTCCATCAACTGATTACTATGTAACCGTGGTTCTGTAATATTTGTACTTTTTGTCTTTCTGTATTCCCCATGTCTATGTAAGCGCTGCGGAATATGTTGGCTCTATACAATTAAAGTTTATTATTATTATTTAGGTGTCCTGCGTGCACTAAATAAAGCTCTCAGTAATCACTTGATATTACTAGTGCCCCCTCTGTGTCCCCACAAAGTTATAGTGCCGCTAAACTAATAATTGTGTTTCCAACTAGTAAAAGTGACCTCCTTACTTCCCCCAGTATTAATAGTGACCCCCCCCCTTAGTGGCCCCAGTACTAATAGTGCCCCATAGTGGTCCCAATAGTAATGGTGCCCCCCCTCAGTGATTAGTGGCCCCAGTAGTATTAGTAACCCCTTAGTGGTCCCAACAGTAATAATGCCCCACTTAATGGCACCAGTAGCAATAGTAGCTCCAACAGTAATAGTCCCTCTTTATTTAGTGGCCCCAATAGTACTAGTGCGCCCTCTTTGTGCCCTCCTAACTGCTGAACCTCAGGCCAGGCAGCAGCCACACACCATCAAGCGGCGTTTAATTCACATTGTAACTCTGGTCCAGCCACCACTGATATAATCAGAGACCCTGAGGTCTGACCCTCTCCTTGACATCTGCGGTCTTGCACATACTGTACGCAGCACAGATACCAGGGTCAGGGTCTCTGATTATGTTAGCGAAATCTGTACCCCAGAGATGGAGTGAGTTAACTGTAGTGTGACATTCAGCATATAAATCTGCTCAATTGTGTCCAAAATATGTTACTGTCTTTCAAACAATGTGAAAAAAGAATTCCATCATCTATTTATACTCAGGACTGTGACTGGAACAAGGAGGCGCCCTCTACATCTAGAGGAAAGAAGGTTTCTACAAAGACATAGAAGGGGGTTCATTACTGTAAGAGCAGTGAGACTATGGAACTCTCTGCCTGCAAACGTGGGGATGGGGACATCACTAAAGCAGTACAAGAGGGGCCTGGAGGCCTTTCTTGGGTGTAACAATATTATGTTATAGTCCAGTGATGACGAACCTTTTAGAGACAGAGTGCCCAAACTGCAACCCAAAACCCACTTATTTATAGAAAAGTACCAACACATCAGGGGGCAGGGCTTATCACAACGTTGACATAGACAGGGGGGAATGCCCTGTTTTTTTTTTCCTAGCTGGAGCACTGGAGTACCATTGGTGCGGATTTTGAATGGAAATCCGTTGCGTACCCACAGCTGAATTCATACTATGCAGCGCTCCCCCTCACCTCCTTCAAAGGCTTCTCGCTGTCAGCGCTCCATGGCTTCTGGTTCCCAGCGGCCTGTAGTGTTCTCACCTGACCAGGCCACTGAAAACCGGAAGCTGGGGGGGCGCTGATGCAGGAAGCCTACAAAGGAGGCGATGGGAGCACTGCATAGTATGAAATCAGTTGCGGATATGCGGTTGATTTTTAGTCAAAATCTGCACCAATGGTGTGGATTTTGACAGTTCTTTGGATGCAGAAATGCTGGGGAATTTGCCATGGAAATTTCCGCAGCTTGAGGTATGCAGCCATGAGCAGATTGGCCTCAGTAGTAATAGTGTCCCCCATATTGGCCCCAGTAGTAATAGTGTCCCCTATATCAACCCCAGTAGTAATAGTAACCCCCACAGTGTCCTCCACAGTGGCCTCAGTAGTGATAGTGACCCGCACAGTGGCCTCACTAGTAATAGTAACCCCACAGCGGCCCTAGCAGTGATAGTGACCCTCGTAGTAATAGTATCCCCTATATTGGCCCCAGTAGTAATTGTGACCCCCACAGTGGCCTCAGTAGTAATATTAAGCTGTAGTAACTGTGACCCTCACAGTGGCCCCAGTAGTAATAGTGACCCCCGCAGTGGCCTTAGTAGTAATAGTGACCCCCCACAGTGGCTTTGGTAGTAATAGTAACCCCCACAGTGACCTCAGTAGTAATAGTGACCCCCCACAGCAGCCCCAGTCATAATATTAACCCCACAGTAGCCCCAGTAATAATAATAACCCCACAGTGGCCCCAGTAGTAATATTAACCCCACAGTGGCCCCAGTAATAATATTAAGCCCACAATAGACCCAGTAATAATAATAACAACCCCACAGTGGCCCCAGTAAAAACATTAACCCCACAGTGGCCCAGTAGTAATATTAACCCCCCCAGTAGCCCCAGTAGTAATATTAATCCCCTCAGTAGCCCAAGTAGTAATATTAAACCCACAGTAGCCTCCTCCTTGTAGTTAGTGCTGCTCCTCCTTTACTCAACGCTGATGGCAGTGTGCACACCCAGAACACTTCCTCCCTTCTCCTTTCCTGCGGAACTAAGCGGAGCCTCCACCATCTCTCTAGCCCTGCCCCCTCTCTTCTTGCTATGTGGGAATCCCTGGGAGAACCCCGCTAGCCCCTCCCTCTTTCTCTCCCCACTACAGGGGAATTCCATCATAGCGGGGAGAGAGAGATGAAGGAAAGCCCTGGGGAAGCCCTCTTCTCTGCGGGGCTTCCCTTCATCTCAGCGGGGCTAGGGGGATATCCCTAGCAGTGACGAGACGAACCCCGGTCTCGCCCCTACTGGGGATATTCCTCCAGCCACGCTGAGATGAAGGGAAGCCCCGCAGAAAAGGGGGTTTCCTGGGGCTATCCTTCACCTGTCTCTCGCTCTCCTCCCAGAGCAGCAGTGCTTTTTTATGGTTCAAAAAGTATTTTATTTTGACAAGAAGGATTTTACATAACAATCCAGTGGTTTCCATTTATCGCCACGATCATTTATCTGTACAATAAAACACATTTCCATAAACCAGTCTCTGTTTCTTTATACGTGAAAAATAATCCAGCGGCATGCTAGAAACCATTTATCTCCCCTTAAGGGGCGGAGAAGGCAATGGAAAAAAACACATTTGGCTTGTTTGAACACCGAATATACCACTTATACATATATTATACTATACTAGTATACAGAAAGAGAAAAAAACATAAGAAGAAAGAAAGGGCTAAGGCAAAGCCACGAAAGAGAAAAAGAGAAAGGGATGGGAGAGGTATCCGGCTTAGTCACCTTCTAACCAGTATATTCCATTGTTCATCTAACCCAACGTACATCATAAGTCATTCGGGGGAGAAGGGACACTTCCGTCGAGGACCCAGGTGATCAGCTCTGGCGTGTCCCGGAATCGGCTCCATGCAGCCCAAACCACCATGTATTTGTCACGCCTCAACTCGTCTCTGGCACACAGCTCCTCCATGTACCTTATTGTATCAAGGGCCTCTAGCCACATTGCCCTAGAGGGTGGAATCGTGGATTTCCAGTTTCTCGGAATCACCTGAAGCACCACCATTACAAAGAACCTCAGTAATGATTTCTTGGCCTGTACCAGCGAACCTGGGAACATGGAAAGGAGAGCCAACTCCGGGGTCAGCCGAACCCTATCCCTGCACACCCAAGAGTAAAGGGCGCCAACCTCTCTCCATAATGCACCGATCATGGGGCAGGACCACCAGATAAGAATATAGGCATCTCCAGCAGTTGTCCGGATACTGGGGGAAGATTTTGGCCAATATCACCGGAGTCCGATACCATCTCGTCGGAATTTTATAATTCAGCTCCTGTAATCTACTGGAAATATTTATTTTGTGTGTCAAGATATATGCCTTTTTCCATGACTCCTCGGAAGGCAAACCAACAAGCTCCCTTTCCCACTCTCTTTCAATTATTCTACCCCCCAAATTAGTATCCTCTCCCAGCAAGAACCTATATAATTCTGATATTCTACCCTGTGTTGTGGAATTGGTAATAAGAAGACTCTCAAATGATGTTAGGGGTGTTGCAGCAGTGCTTTTTTAAAGTAACACGCAGCTCCCAATGGTGTGAATGGGCAATTTTGACTCTAATTAAGCTCGGGATGTGATTACGGGAAATCGTCCATTCACGCTATTTTTCGTGCAGTTAGCTGCAATTTTTTTGAGCGGGTAGCTTTGGCGTAATTTTCATAAGTTGAGGTGCTGGCATAGCTGGATCCACACAGAAGCACAAACTTGCGATTTTAGTGCAATGCAATTTTAACATTAGAAAGTCCCATTGACATCTGCAGTAACAAAACGGAGCGATATCGCAACGTTAAAAAAAAAAAAAAACGCCGGTGGGTAGAAGCCCTTAAGCAGCAATCAAACATGTATACTAGTGAGATATAGCAGATTATCCTGAACAAAAACAAATGCCATAATTGCCATCATCCTGTAAAGCCAGTTATGCCCATGCGGTGCTGAATAAAACTGACCAAGTGTTCAGCAAATAGATTGACATGAGTTTGCATATATCTGTCCGTTCAGATAACGATTGGTGTTGGAAGTTGGCGCTGGGACTGTACAAAGCCAGGCAGTGGAAGGGTACGTTTACACATAGTGAGACATCATTCACCTGAGTGAATGCGCAAATGATGACACAGTTTGCTCGTTCCCTCGTGCGGTCAGTTTAAACACAAAGATAAATCATTTGTACCAGTGAATGCGAATGACTGAACAATCGGTGTTTAAACAGAACGATTAGCGAACGAGCCAACAGTGATTTTTATGCCTGCATAAAATGAATGATGGATGATAAGCGAATTAATTGTCGTTCATTGTTCAAACCTTAGCTCCACTTACACTGAATGATATTCAAATTCAATCTCTCCAGTGATTTCTTTTTTTTGTTAATGAATCGTTCTGTGTAAAAGCATATAAAGGGCTGGAAGCAGCAACACATAAGCCTAGAAAACAATTGTGACTGTCATGAGAACTGATGAGTGTCTTGTGATGACAGAGGTGATGGGTGAACTGTGCTTAGTATGGAGAAAGGAAGGACGGAGGGCTTAGGGCCTTAGAAGATTGAAAGAGACTCATTTGACTGTAAAGAAAAACTGCTTTCCTCTCGTTATGGGATCTATAGAGATCTAAATATTAATTTCATCAAGCAAAAATATGATTAGGAATATAGTGTAAAGCTATACAATGCTACCCTGTGAAGCACATCTACCTCCTCCACTATTATGGCCCTCAGGGCTCTTTCACACGAGCGTATATCAGCTGCCGTTTTCACGGACGGCCGATATACGCTACCATCTCATGCATTGGATTCCAATTCTTCAGATCAGACAGGGAGGTGGTTACGCTGCGTAACAGCGCCCAGCTGGACAAAATTGCACATTTCAGCCGGGCACTTTTACGCCAGCCAGGAAAGATAGTCAGTCTCTTTCTCTCCGCAGCGTCCAGCTGTACCCATCCCAGACGGGGTAAGGCGCACCCCTTCACCTACTCAGTAGTCCACAGCATACTGAAATTTTCTTCCCAGCGCAGCGTCCAGCTGTCCCCATCCCAGACAGGGTAAGGCGCACCCTTTCGTCTACTCCGTAGGCCACAGCGTACTGAAATTTTTCCCAGCGCAGCATCCAGCTGTTCCCATCCCAGACGGGGTAAGGCGCACCCCTTCGCCTACTCAGTAGTCCACAGCGTACTGCAATTTTTCCCAGTGCAGCGTTCAGCTGTCCTCATGCCACACGGTCGCTTGATAGCCACACCACCTTCATGTCTATTTATAAGTGCATATTGGATGAGAAGGAACAGGAGACACACACTGCAGATGGTTGGCAGGGCCTGGCAGTGACCCTCTTTGAAATTGTGGGAGATAGCCGACAATGCTGATGAGAAATGTTGATAAATTAACGTATGATCATAATTCTAATCCCATGCAATCTCCGTCACAAAATTTCATGAGCCACAAACAACCCATTCTAAAACAAAAGATTTTTTTACTCAGAGTGCAGGTGAACCCCTTGAAAGATTTGTTTACCAAGAGTATAGGTGAACCCCTAAAAGGATCTGTTTACCAAGAGTGCAAGTGAAAGCCTGAAAGATTTGTTTACCAAGAGTGCAGGCAAAAACCTGAAAGATTTTTTGAGCGACAGCTTAATGGGATTCAGGTGGTGGTCCACCGACAGTCAAGCTACCGCCTGTCCCAGCCCCTGCCTCTCCCCGAGGGGCTTGTTAACCACTGCCCCAGAGAAAGACAGCATAAACTGTAAAGAAATTGATGGCAAAAGATGGACATCGTGTTGGGATACGTTTTTGTACGCCGTGTGACCCTTCTAAAATTGTACTTCATAGCTGACAAATCGCAAACAAATTAATGTATGATTGTAAGTGCCATCCAATGCCACCTCCGTCGCAGCATTTCATTAGCCACAAATGCCAGCATAGGGGGACTCAGACGCCAGTACTTCTACATTTTTAATGAAGAAAACAACCCATTTTAAAAAGAAGACATTTTTTTTATCGAGATTGCAAGTGAGAACCTGAATGATTTATTGAGCGAGAGTGCAGTGTATTTGTTTACCAAGAGTATAGGCGAACCCCTGAAAGATTTGTGTACGAAGAGTATAGGCGAACCGCTGAAAAATTTGTGTACAAAGATATAGTTGTACCCCTGAAAGATTTATTTACCCAGAGAGCAGGTGAACCCCTGAAATGTTTTTTTTAACATAGAGCTCGTACTTGCTTAAAGGGGTTGTCCCGCGAAACAAAGTGGGGGTATACACTTCTGTATGGCCATATTAATGCACTTTGTAATGTACATTGTGCATTAATTATGAGCCATACAGAAGTTATTCACTTACCTGTTCCATTGCTAGCGTCCTCGTCTCCATGGTGCCGTCTAATTTTCAGCGTCTAATCGCCGGATTAGACGCGCTTGCGCAGTCCGGTCTTCTTCTTTTCTGAATGGGACCGCTCGTGCCGGAGTGCGGCTCCTCGTAGCTCCGCCCCGTCACGTGCCGATTCCAGCCAATCAGGAGGCTGGAATCGGCAATGGACCGCACAGAAGACCTGCGGTCCACCCAGGGTGAAGATCCCGGCGGCCATCTTCACAAGGTAAGTAAGAAGTCACCGGAGCGCGGGGATTCAGGTAAGCACTATCCGGTTTTCTTTTTTAACCCCTGCATCGGGTTTGTCTCGCGCCGAACGGGGGGGCTATTGAAAAAAAAAACAACCCGTTTCGGCGCGGGACAACCCCTTTAATGGGATCCAGGTGGCAGTCCACCGACAGGCAAACTACCGCCTGTCCTAGCCCCTGCCTTTCCCCGAGGGGCTTTTTAACCAGTGCCCCAGGAAAAGACAGCATGTACTATGAAGAAATTAGAGTGGCCAGACCAGGACAATTCATTCTGTCTCAGTGTCAGATAGCTGGACACTGCGCTGGGATACATTTGTGGACTCTGTGGGTGTATGAAGCTGGAACCAGTTGCTGAACTCTAGTGGTGAACCTCTTGGAAATTAGGGGCGAGAACCTGGAGGCGGCCCTCAGAACAAAAATGTTTTGACAGAGCCTGGAGGCAGCCCTCCAAAAAAATAGTTTTTACAGAGCCTTTTGGCCCTCTGAAGAATTGGTTGTTCAGCGTGCTGACATGCTGGTTATGAGGAGGAAGATCAGAGAAGGATAGACCAAGCTACTTCTACCCTTTTTGGGGGTGATAGAGGGTGCATGGTTCTCCAGTTTCAGCTTAAAGATACTTTATGTTAAGCTGCTTTCCACCGGTGGAGAAGAGAAGTCTGGGGAAATCCAGGCTTTGTACATCTTAATAAGTGTAAGCCTGTCAGTGCTGTCAGTTGCAGGCGGGTATGCTTATCCGTAATACTCCCCCCAGCAGCACTAAACACCCTTTCTGATAACACGCTAGTGGCAGGGCAGGCCAGCACCTTCAAGGTGTACAGCGCAAGTTCGTGTCACGTGTCCAGCTTTGACACCCAATAGTTGTATGGAGCAGAGGGATCACGGAGGACGTTGGTACGGTCGGCTATGTGCTCCCTCACCATCTTTTTACACTGTTCCCTCCTACTCAGCCTAGACTGGGGAGTGGTAACACAGTCTGGCTGGGGTGTTATAAAACTGGTCAAAGCCTTGGAGAGTGTTCCCCTGCCTGCACTGGATATGCTGCCTGTTCCCCTCATCTCCCCTGCTAGTTGGCTCACTGAACTAGGTCCTCTACCGCTAGCATTGTCAGATGGGAAGTTTAGTATCAGCTTTTCCACCAGGGCCTTGTGGTGTTGCATCACTCTCGTACTCTTTTCCTCTTCGGGAATGAGAGTGGAAAGGTTCTCCTTATACTGTGGGTCGAAAAGGGTGAACACCCAGTAATCCATGTTGGCCAGAATGCGTCTAATGCGGGGGTCACGGGAAAAGCAGCTTAAAATGAAGTCAGCCACGTGTGCCAGAGTCCCAGTACGCAACACATTGCTGTCCTCACTAGGAGGATGACTCTCAGTCTCCTCCTCCTCCTTAGCCCATACACACTGAACAGATGTGAAGGAAGTAGCATGGGTACCCTCTGCAGTGTGGGTAGCAGTCTCTTCCCCCTCTTCCTCCAATACGCGCTGAGAAACAGACCTAAGGGTGGTCTGGCCATCAAGGGACATATTGTCATCCCCCATCCCCTGTTCTATCTGCAAAGTGTCGGCCTTAATGCTTAGCAGCAACCTTCTCAGCAGGCAAAGCAGTGAGGTGGTTACGCTGATAATCGTGGCATTGCCGCTCACCATTTGTGTTGACTCCTCAAAGTTTCCTAACACCTGACAGATGTCAGACATCCATGCCCACTCCTCTTTTAAGAAGCGCGGAGACTACCACTCCGATGGGCATGTTGCAGCTGGTATTCAACAATGGCTTTACGTTGCTCGTAAACTCTGACCAACATGTGCAAAGTTGAATTCCAGCGTGCACAACAGTCGGTGAACTGGCAACTGGAAGCGCTGTTGCAGTGTCCTGAGGGTGGCAGCATCTGTGGTGGACTTTCTGAAATATGCGCACACGTGACGCACCTTGCTGAGTAGCTCAGACAAATTGGGGTAGTTTTTGAGGAAAGCTCTGAACCACCAGATTGAACACATGGGCCAGGCATGGCACGTGTGTTAGTCTGCCAAGCTGCAGAGCCACCACCAGGTTACGCCCATTGTCACACACGACCATGCCTGGTTGGAGGTTTAGCGGCGAAAGCCACATCTGTCTGCTCCGTTAAACCCTGTAACAGCTCTTGGGCGGTGTGCCTCTTCTCACCTAAGCTCAGGAGTTTCAGCACGGCCTGGTGATGCTTCCCCACGGCAGTGCAACAGCACCTCGAGCTACTGACTGAAGGCAACGTGCTCACATATGGTAATTGAGAGGTGGAGGAGGAGGAAGGGGGGTTGGAGGAGATGGCATAATAAGCCGGAGAAACCATGACCAAGGTAGGACCCACAATCCTCGGTGTGGGTAGCACGTGAGCAGACCCCAGGGTCAGACTCGATTCCAGCCTCCACCAGGTTAACCCAATGTGCCGTCAGGGAGATGTAGTGTCCCTGCCCGCCAGCACTTGTCCACGTGTCGGTGGTTAAGTGGTTCTTCCCAGTAACCGTGTTGGTGAGGGCACGGTTGATATTCCGTGATACATTCCATGACAAAATAGTGGCAACTGGGAACTGAGTAGCGAACGACAGCTGCAGCCATGAGGTTGCGGAAAGATTTAGTTTCTACCAGCCTATATGGCAGCATCTCCAGGCTCAGCAGTTTGGAGACATGCATGTTTAGTAATTGTGCATGCGGGTGGGTGGCTGCATATTTGCGCTTGCGCTCTAATGATTGTTTTATGGACAGCAGAAAGCTGCGCTGGGACACATTGGTGGAGGCAGTGGAGGACCATGCAGGTGAAGGGGTGGGTGCAGGGCGGGAGACGCTCGTGCCTGCGTCCTGGGAGGAGGATTGTATCTCAGTGCCAGCATATTGAAAGGCAGCATTCCTTCAAGTCAAAGTCAGACCTTTTATACAAGCCTTGTTACAATGACCGGGAATTAAAAGCAAAGCCAGACTCCATGTACATACAGCTGTTTCCAGGTTATTGCCCTTCATCAGTGTACAGTAGGAGTCTGGCTTTTGCTAGTGAGAGGCCTGGGATGGGGGTCAGAAACACTCTTTTCTCCTTAGGGAGAGCAACTATATACTATAAACTAAGTGAGGAGACTCAACACCTCTCACTAGCAAAAGCCAGACTCCTACTGTACACTGATGAAGGGCAATAACCCGGAAACAGCTGTATGTACATGGGGTTTGGCTTTGCTTTTAATTCCCAGTCATTGTAACAAGGCTTGTATAAAAGGTCTGACTTTGACTTGAAGGAATGCTGCCTTTCAATAGGTGGCACAGTGGAGGATTTATTCCATCTCCCTTATTTGCATATTACCCAGAGGAGCGTGCGTGGCCATTTGAGTCTCCTCACTTAGTTTATAGTATATAGTTGCTCTCCCTAAGGAGAAAAGAGTGTTTCTGAGTGCCAGCATGTGACACAGGAGAAGAGGCAGTGGTGTGACCTGCAGGCAGTGAATGGCCTTCGTTCCACCTCGTCGGGTGCTTAGCTATCATATCCCTGTGCATGCTGCTGGTGGTCAGGCTGGTAGTGGTGGCTCCCCTGCTGATCTAGGTGCAGCACAGGTTGCACACCACTGTTCATCGGTCGTTCGCGCTCTCATTAAAAAACCTCCAGACCTTCGAACACCCAGCCCTCTGTACGGGAGCTTGCCGCGAAGAGGTGCTGTGGGGAACAGTTGGGGGATTATTTGCTGTGGCCCTGCTTCTCCCACTGGTCACCCCACTGCCTCTTCTAACCTGTTCTGGTGCTGCACTTGCCTCCCCCTCTGAAGCACTGTCTTCAGTAGGCTTACCAACCCAGGTCAGGTCAGTCACCTCATCATCCACCAGCTCTTCCTCTGAATCCTCAGTCTGCTCCTCCCTCATACTTATTGCCCTAACAATAACCTCACTGACAGACAACTGTGTCTCATCATCTTCATCATCAACAAATAACTCTTGAGACACTACTTGGAAGACCCCACCCTCATCACTCTGAGACTGTGAAAGGTCCAAATTTTGGGCATCGGTCATGACAAACTCCTCAGATGGCTCATGAACCATTGTTTGGGACTCAGGGACGGGACATGAGAACAGTTCCTGTGAGTATGCCTGTTCTGAATCTCTTTTTTTCCTGGAGTGACCAGGCTAGGAGGAAGGAAGATCAGTGTAAGGATTCACAGATCTAGTCCCTTGGCTAGCGTGAGCCGACTGGGTGGTGGATAAATTACTGGACGCGTTATCTGCTATCCACGTCATCACCTGATCACACTGTTGTGGTTTTATTAATGGTGTACCACGCGGACCTGCAAACTGTGAGGTGAAGCTAGGGAGCATAGATACGTGGTGTTCTACTTCTTCCTCAACAGCAGGCACTGTTTCACCCCACCCAGGACCCCGGCCTCTGCCCACACCCTCATTCGGACGCGGACGCCCACATCCACGTCCACATCCTCGTCCTTGACCCTTACCCCTAGTGTTGATCATGTTGTATAATGCACTGCGTCAAAATGCTACGCAAACTGTGAAATATTTTGCGTATGCTTTAAGCCAAAAATAGACAGTGTAAAATGAGTACAGTCTTGTTATATAGTGCGGATTCACAGGACACAGACTAAGGGTATTTTACGTACGCTTTAAGCCAAAAATAGACAATGTAAAATGGGTACAGTCTTGTTATATAGTGTAGATCGACATGGCACACACAGGGGTATTTTGCGTACACTTTAGCAAAAAATAGACAGTGTAGAATGAGTACAGTCTTGTTATATAGTGCGGATTGACAAGATACACACTAAGGGAATTTTACGTATGCTTTAAACAAAAAATAGACAGTGTAAAATGAGTACCTTCTTGTTATATAGTGTGGATGGACAGGACACATACTTGGGCCTATTATGCAAATGCTTTCAGCCAAAAACAAATTAAAAAATTAAAAATAAGAGGAGTTAGGTTAGTTCCTATATAGTCTGTGTACACCAGTAGCAGTATACTGTATAGAATCGGTAACAGTATGCAGTATACAGCCGAGATGCTTGTGAATGCTTTGTGCACCCTACTGATCCCAGGCAGCCAAACTGATGATGCACAAAAGTGGAGTTGTAGTCCTAAAAAGGACTGTTGAGTTCTTTGAAGATGGATTCCCTGCCTAAACGCTCCTTCTAACCTACACTAATGCTCTCCCTCATTCACAGCAGCTCTGTCCCTCAGCTAATCCAGCCTCCGTGTGAGGCATCAGGTGACCTGAGTTTTTATGATCCTAGGTCACCTGATCTGGCCAGCCAATCACAGCTATAGAAGTGCACAGGGTTGGCACGTCATAGCAGGAGGTGCCAAAGCCTTCCCTGCATGTTCATTGGCTAAAAAAGCCGCTAATCATGTGGGGAGGAGAGGGTGAAATTTTCTCGAACATCGCGTGGTACTTGCTTGAGTAACGAGTACTTTCAAGTATGCTAATGCTCGAACGAGCATGCTCGCTCATCTCTAGTTGTGATGCGATAAAAAGAAGCCTCTATAGGAATACATGGGAGATTTTTTTTAAAATCACACATTGCAGAAAGATAAGAGGATGCCGCGATTTTTTTTTATCTTTCAACATCGCATCAGTGAAAACATCGCAGATAGGAAGGAAACCATTGTGAATCATTGGTTTCATATTCTGCTTTTTTACTATCGCGGCAGGTGAAAATGTCGAAACTTATTGTAATGACTCCCTTTTTCTGATAAATTCTAAATTTACTTTTATGATCAGCGTTATCTTGGAAAACATAAGCAGAATAAAGTCTGCCATTTATGGCTTATTGTCCACGGAGCAGGTTAACAGATGTCATAAAACATCCCGGCATAATGCCTTAAACGTCCTAAGTGACACTGTTACCCATAGTAACCAACTACAGAAAGTTTCACATTTTTTAAAAAGTTCTGGGAAGTTGAAAGCTAGAATCTGATTGGTTGCTATAGGCCACACTAATACTTTGAGAGCTGACCCTGTGTTGATGATCACACAGTACCATTGTAGGGAATGTTATATCCTTAGGAGCGTCTGACTCTTTTAACATCTGTCAATATGATGTGTCTCTTGGATAATGTGGATGCAACCTGCAGAATCTATAGGTCTAGTTTCATATAGGTTATAGAGCACACTATGGTTATCATTTAAAGGGGTTGTCCCGCGCCGAAACGGGTTTTTTTTTTTTTCAACCCCCCCCCCCGGTCGGCGCGAGACAACCCCGATGCAGGGAGGTAAAGGAAGCTTACCGGAGCGCTTACCTTAATCCCCGCGCTCCGGTGACTTCAATACTTACCGCTGAAGATGGCCGCCGGGATCCTCTGCCTCCGTGGACCGCAGCTCTTCTGTGCGGTCCATTGCCGATTCCAGCCTCCTGATTGGCTGGAATCGGCACGTGACGGGGCGGAGCTACACGGAGCCTGCATTCTGCACGAGCGGCTCCATAGAAGATTGCAGAAGACCCGGACTGCGCAAGCGCGGCTAATTTGGCCATCGGAGGGCGAAAATTAGTCGGCACCATGGAGACGAGGACGCCAGCAACGGAGCAGGTAAGTAAAAAACTTTTTATAACTTCTGTATGGCTCATAATTAATGCACAATGTATATTACAAAGTGCATTATTATGGCCATACAGAAGTGTATAGACCCACTTGCTGCCGCGGGACAACCCCTTTAAGTTAGGGTTTCGAACCAAAATATAGTCGTTGAGAAGGCCCAGTAAATTTGCAGCATTACCACAATTTCATCATGACCTCACTGTATGCAAAAAACCTTGTGTAAAAATCAATAGATTTCACGTCCATGTCCACGAGCATGCACAGTTTCCAAGTGTGGAATCCTGCAGCGGTTTCCACCCATACCCGCAGCCATGAGGCCTAAAAAGAAATTTATTTACCCGTCCGGCTGCTGTGCAGGTTTTTGCCGCCGAGGCCAGATCTTCTTTCTTCTGCACGGTGCATATTGAACTGCAGTTACCTGCGCAGCTTCCACAATTCAAGTTTGTCCGTGGACATGAGGCCAAAATCTTTAATCCATAGCCATTGGGAATCACTGAGAGCAGTAACTGCCATGATTTTACCATAAGTAGCACTTACAGTGTTGGGCCTACAGGGGGCACAAAAGAGGAATGCTATTAGTGTCTAGAAAAGCACAGGTGGCATTTTTCTATTAGGGGCACTAAAAATGGGGAGAATGTATAAAGGGGTGGAAAATGTAGAGAAGGTGCTAGAAAAGTGACAAGCCAAAGATATCTGTGTGTCACATTCTGCAGAACAAAAGTTGTAGCCAGGAGAAGCTGTCACAGTGGTCTGGACCAGATGGAGTGGATATAACGGTACTATAATAACTTATGTGGTCTGCAGATTGCCTGTGTAGAGTTGGTATACACTGCTATATGGTCACTGTACTGTGGTAAGATTGTATTTTGTGCTGTACTCAGGGTCGTCGCTAGGCACTTGGGCTGCCTTCACACTTGCGAGAAAATTGTGTGATTTTTGAGTGAAGCGAGAGTGCGAGAAAATGCTGAATTATGAAACCAATGCTTTTCAATGGCTTCATTCCCATCTGCAATGTTTTCTGTCTTGCGAAGTTGCAAGATTTGGAAAAATCGCTGCCTGTCCTATCTTTCTGCCTTTTTTTTTTATCGCCCATGTTTCCCTATGGAGCCTCAGTTTTATCGTATAGCAACGCACGAACTTGCGATATTTGTGCAATGCATTTTTAACATTAGCAACTCCTTTTGCCGCCTATCATACGAGAAAATTGCAGGCGGCAGCGATGCGATATTATTTGAAAGTTGGCGCTATACAAATACAGATTATTATCATTATTTGTCAGTGTGAAGGAACCCTTAGGTTCGGTCCCCCCCCCCCCCATCATAAGTACATTACAGAGTCAGTAACTGTCAATCCCAACTGTCGGCTGGGGTGTGCAGTCTGAATGGCTGCGGGCTGCAGAAGAGTGTAGTTAGCCGACTCCACCTCCCGAGTCGTGGAACTCGAAATACATGTAATCAAAGGTTTAGGTTGGCTTCACACAGGCGAAAAAAATTGGCTGATTTTTATGCGCTGCAACAGCGCTACAAATCACATGTATGTGCAGCCCATGTTTTCCTACGGGTTCCTTCACGTTAGCGGTTTTGTAGGCTGCTACATTGCGAGAATACAAAATCGTGTCATGGCTATACAGCCCACGATTTGCTATGTTTTGTAGCCCATGTTTCCCTATGGAGCCTTCCTTTGTGTTGCATCACACGAAATCCTACTGTAAAAGCCCTAAAATAAACCCTATCTGTATAAAAAAAATAAAACACAACAATGCATTACCTAAGTGGCGCTGTCAGCTCCGCCGCGCGTCTCCTCGGCAGCTCCGGAAGACTTGCTTGTAGTTTTCAGTCAGCGCCACCTGGTTTGAAGATTCAAAATCCCCGCCTCCAGGGGAGGATGATTGGTTCATCAAGCGCTGCCGTTATTGGCTGAGTGGCGGCGCTCGAGAACCAATCACAGCCAGTGCTTCCTGGAGGTGGGGATTTTGAACCTCCAGGTGGCGCTGACTGAAAACAACAAGCAAGTCTGCCAGAGCTGCCGAGGAGATGCGGAGCTGAAGCGCCTCTTAGGTGATGTTTTTTTTTAAAAAACATGCAGCCAGGGCTTATTTTCGGTGCAGCGCTTATATTTCAAGCCCCCATCCCCACCCCCCACCCCAACCCACTAAAAATCCTGGGAAAAGAGCGCTACAAACTTGTGACACAAAATTGTGATATCGCCGTGCAAAAATGTAGCAATATCATACAGTTGCGATATCGCTGCAATTTTGTGTATTAAGTACACAGTATATACACTTTGAGGGCTTATTCACATGGACGTATATCGGCCAGGTTATCACGCCCGCCCGATATACGCTGCCCCTCTCTGCAAGGGAAGGAGGCAGGACAGGGCAGGAGCTAGTGTGCTGAGCTCCCGCCCCCTGTCATTGTTTGCAATAGAAGGAGCAGGATGGGCTAAGCTCCACCCCGTCTCTTCCATTGCAAACAGTGGTGAGGGGTGGAGAGGAGGCGGCAGCTTAGCACATTAGCTCCCGCCCCACCTCCTCCCCTTGCAGAAAGGGACAGCGTATATCGTCTGGGCGTGAAAACCTGGTCGATATACGTCCATGTGAATAAGCCTGAAACTGAGTTTTACAAGAAACACTTAAGAAAATCTGTAATGTTTAAGGCCCCCTATCCACGGGCGTTGCGAAGTCCCGCGGCAAATCTCCGCTGATAGATAGGCTGGCCGCAAAGAATCGGGGCAATTCGCAGCATGCTGCGAATTGCCCGCCGTGAGCAGAGAATCGCAATGATTCTCCGCTTGTGGACAGGGGCCAGCACTTTCCATGGCGATGCTATGGAAAGCGTCAGTCAGCGTGATTACCGCCGGCGAATACACGCCCGTGGACTGGGGGCCTAAGTGAACTCTTGTTCTGCCAGTAGTTCCCTAAACATTACAGACTCTACACCAGCACTACAACAGGATTACATGAAGCCAGTTTGCCCAAAGTTTTTTTTTTTTTAAAGACTTTACTCTCCAGAAAACAGCTTGGAATGTTTTGCCAAACCAGCGTCTTTGACTCTGTTGATTACCCAGCCGTCCTCCCATCGTTAGCGTATGAACTGCAGTCAATTACCTTAAATACAAGAAAAAGTAATCTCAGTGATACGGGTGTAAAAAAAAACACCAATTCGACTTCGGGAGGTAGCCATGACAAAGTCATGGCTGCAACTTCCGTTTTACCGCCCGTTGAGACGGCCAAGGCACATATATGCCACAGCCTCGGGATACCGTCAGCCGGGGAGTGGGATTTCAGCTCTGCTAAACTGCCACCCCCTTACCCTCTCAGCTCCTTGCTGGCTTACGATAAGGGGAGGGGGCAGGAGCTTAGCAGAGCTAGTCCCTCCTCCTCTCCAGCTTATGGGAGCTACTAGCAAGGAGGCGGGACTTTAGCACACTAGCTCCTGGTCCACCCCACCCTTTCCCATTGCAGACAGCCGGCAAGGGGCGGAGAGGAGGGGGGAGTTGCATTCGTGTTGTGGGTTACACTGCACAAAAAAAAGCAAAAAGGCCTAACTGATGTCACTATTTTTTCACTGTCTCCTGGCAACATATATAAATACAGTGAATAGGCATGTAGCATCCGTTCTCACTGTCGACTTTCATGGAGGACTAACAGCCGGGAGACGGCCCAAATTAGGACATGCTGCATATTATTATTTTTTTTAACGCACACGAAAATGCATGTCTGAATACACCAATTTAATTCATTGAGTCTATACTCAGTAAAAAATATGGACTGAACACGGACAGAAAATATGCCCGTGTGAATAGACATTAAGTCCTACCATAGGCAGGGCTTAATAGGAAGAAATTTAGGACAGGCCTGGGGGCCTTCACGAGGACGCAGACCGCCATGTCACTTGAACGGTTCCCCATCATGGTGGCTGTTTGGGAGACAGAGGAAGCCCCAGCTCACGGTCAGCATTGACTTCGGCGTCTAAAAGGTTAACGTCTAGGATCAATATTTTGGGGATTTGCATAGGTTAAGAAAAAGTAGGGAGGATGCTGGAAAAGTGCGGCGCCAAACAGATCTGTGTTACTAACTTTTTTGAGATATCATGGCTGAAAAAAGTTATCAAGGCGGTGTGGGTCGATCTGTGCCGACTTCCGTTATCACCTAATTGGTGACCGAAACGCTTTGTAGCGGTTGCCAGGTGAGGGACGTAAGCCTCAATGGGGGCTGCTCTTCGTATTGAGCGCACACATACATCCCTGTGAAGAATGGGGTTGAAAACTTCCTTTAGCGGCCGACATGCCCTTTCATCAGTCTCATCTGCTGACATCTAGTGGACAATCCAAAAACTACACTTGTGTCTAAAATTAAATAAAAACCCCAGAAAACAAGGGGAAAAAAATTGACTAATTTTTTTTTTAGATAAAACAACGTTCCTGATAATCCCACAATAAGGGGCCGCTGTCTCTACGGGTGAGCGGGTCATAAACCCTGTGCTGCTTCTTACACGCTCTCTACGACGTACAGAGAACGGCTCTGCCCGCCAGCGCCTTACACTCCATGTATAATGTGCTGGTGTGTCAGGAAAATAAGCGGGTGATACTATTATGAGACGACCCGGCAGCCATGACAGCCGCACAGCCCACTTCCGGCAGCCGTTGTGAGGGAGGAGGGTTAGCAGGCTGGTTTCCCGCGCTCCGCTCTACGCCCCGCCCCCTGGATCTTTTGTGTTGCCGCGATAGCACGCGCGCTTCCTCCTCCTCAGAGTGAGGCCGCGCACAGACTCCTCCCCCCCACCGGTGACGTCACGTTACAGGCCCGAGAGAGCTGGAGGAGGAGCCGAGCGGCGTGCAGCGGCGGCGGACAAGACGGGAAGAAGCAGCGTGGAGCGGAAAGCCGAGAGAAGCGCAGCAACATGTGAGTATGCGGAGGGGCAGCGGGCCGCGGCCGGGAGGGGGCGCCGCCCCTCGGTAAGGCGGTGCCGCGGAATCAGTAACCGGCGGAGTTGAGTCGTTGTTCGCGTGCCCCGCGCAGCCTCCCCACCATGGCGGCTCCCCCTCTGCAGCCGTCCGCCCGTCTCCTGGCGCTCAGGGTGAGGAGAAGCCCCGCCGCTCCCTCCTCCCCGGCCTTCTCTCCAGAAGCTTCTGTCTCCGCTCAGCGTGTAATCCGCTTACTCGCCCATTCATTGCAGTGCGCAGCTCCATTTCTGCTCCGTCACCTGCGGGGAGGCAGTGGGGCCGCCGACCCCTGAGGACGCTGCAGCCGGGGTGTGCTGGGGCTCTCGGGCCACTGACCCCGGAGGATGCCGCCACCCAGCAGCCGGGGTGTCCTGGGGCTCTTGGGGTGCTGACTTCTGAGGGTTGCCGCCTTGCAGAAAGGATGCCCTGGGGCTCTCGGGGCCGCTGACTCCTGAGGCTGGGTTCACACAGGGCGGTTTTGCCGCAGCAGATCCGCCCGCGGCCGCTAATCTCGGGATTGGCCAGCCATGTGGACCAGACTTCTCAGAAATGTCATCCACACGGAGCGGCCAATCCGCTGCGGTGAGTCCGGCTGGAACCGCGGCTGCAGCGACCGCAGCCGCGGTTTCACAATATGCAGCATGTCCATTCTTTTTTTCATTCCGCTGCGGCCGCGCTCTCCTCTATGGGAGAGCCGGCCGCAACGGAAAAGCAAGCGGCCGGGCCGCTTCAAGGCCACCGCGGCGGGAATCTTGCGGTTTTTGCTGCGGCCAAACCGCGAGATTTCCGACGGGAATACACCCCGTGTGAACCCAGCCTGAGGGTTGCCGCCTTGCAGAAAGGATGCCCTGGGGCTCTTGGGGGGGCGGCACTGACCCCGGAGGACGCTGCCGTCCCTTTGCCGAGCTGTCCTAGGGCTCTCGGGGCCACAGTTACCTGCTTGCTTGGGAGGAGGTAGTTTTTTTTATAAAGAACCTCCTGTAATATTCCCCCCCCCCCTCCTTTGGTGACCAGATGAGGTGCCCGCGCCAACTGCAAGTCTGTATGCACGCCCATGCTTCCCTGTGGGCGGCCGCCCGTGGACATCGGGCCTAAAGGTACTTTTTATACAGCCCAAATAATTGCTCAAATGACCAATTTTGAGCGGTTGTCGCCCTTGTACCCTCACGGAGCACTCGGTCGCCATTATGTCTCACTGATGTGGAACGCTTCTCGGTCAGTGTAAACAGGAGGCGCTGCATCTGAGCCACTGCCTGTTCACTGTGAACGATCCCCGGCCGCTTCGCTTCAATGACTATCTTATGGAAAGCTTTGCTGGGATAGTCACTGGTACAGCTGGGGGGTGCTTATGTGCCCGACGTGTAAAGGTGCCTTCAGACTGCGTTCACACGGGGTGGATTTACCCCAGATCCTGCATGCTGCGAATTGCCAAGAATCTCCGCGGTGAGCCTGTCTGTCAGGCTGACAGCGGAGATCCGTCTGGTGGCTCCTGCTATCACAATCTGAGCGATTCCTCGGGATCTGTGTCTGCACATGGCATTATTTGGAAGTCATGCACACAGTATTGCAAATGAATCGTTTTGAGCCGGGGCGATGCCATCATCCCTCCAAGACGGCAGATCACAACAGAAACCTGGCCCCTCCAACCACTTGCTGCCTCCACCTGTGTATTGATATCGGGGCTGAAATCTTGCGACTGTGCATGCGTCCGCCTTGGCTACCTGTTCCTTAGGGCTCATTCACATGGGCGTATTTCCCTGATGAATGTAGGCAATGAAAGTCTATGGATTTCCATTCTTCTGTTCACACCTGCATTGGGGCTTCAAGGAGACAATGCGTGTGAGAGGGCATTGTTTAATACGGGATTTAAAAAAAAGTCACACTGTGCATGTTCGTGACGCCAGAATCCTGGGCATGCACAGTGCCAATCACAGCCCATACGCTATCTCTGCCAGCAGAGCGAATGGGCTGCGATGCTACAACGCTGCGAGTTACTAATGTCTGAGGCCGGGTTTCTGCCATGACACTGACTCAGAGGGATGATGGTCCGTTTACACAAACCTCAAACATGACTCCAATCACTTGGTTGCCAGACAAACAGGCAAGGCCAAACAATCAGCGAGCGAGCAGACGCTGGTTTGTCAGCATTGAATGCTTGCAGCTCAGTAGTACACTTCCCAGCGTCAAGAGGGAGACGTACAGCCGGCCTGGGGCGGCAAATGGTCGTATTAGCGATTGGTCGACCACCTAAGCAGTTTCTCTGCCCATATGCAGAGTGTCCACCGGTGCTTGTCACATCTCGCCAAGACTTCGCCCAGAGGCAGTAAGGCTGCGTTCACATGTATGTAATTTCTGCTGCAGAAAATTTACCATTTTTTTTTCTTGTGGATCCTATTAAAATCTGGGGATCTGCATCAAAATCTGCACCCCAAGGCTACATTCACACGCCAAATCTAAGTCATAACGATTCAGTGTGGATTTGCATTCCAGCTGCCGCGGATCCACATACGGACTAGCCTAAGTCAGTGGCACTAAGCTGCGTGCCGATACTGCTGCGTGCCGATACTGCTGCGTGCCGATACTGCTGCGTGGACTTCGTGTCCAGATGGGGCACATCGTGTAGTGCAGGATATTGGGCTCGGGTTCTCATTCCATTGCGATGCAGAATTGGCGTGAATTCCGTAGCAAATTCCGCCGTGTGAACGTGGTTGCGGTATGTTCACATGTGATAACACATGGGTATTTATGACAACTGTTGTAAAACATGTTTATTAAATCACTCTGGGTTTACTTGGAGGTTTCTGTGTAGTTTTATGTCGGTACGATAGAAGTGCAAATGGTGTGATAAATGCGCCGTAAAAAACGCACCGCGGCTTTGATAAATTGCAACAGCAGAAGAAAACCGAAGCGGGGTAAAGTGCCGAGTTAGGATTAATCAATGCAATTAGATTCTCGTTCCGCCTTCTAAGGTTACAAACAGGTTTCACACAGATAGAATCCACTTTGGATCTTTCTGCGCAGCTTCCTCCCCTGCACTCGTATGCCGGTGGAGCCATATGCAGAGTGAGCCGTTCACAACGGGCAAATGTGTGCAGATTTCACACTGGTTTTCGTGTCGGGAAGTGGCAGGTCACTACGTTTTTCAGCACACTCGAATCCGTGCGTGGAGAAAAAAAATTGCGCCGTGTAGACTACACCGCGGGTTCTACTTCACAGAAGCAAACCAAGCAGAACAGAAGTGAACGGAAGCAAGAAGGTCTGTTCAAATCAATGAGGATTTTACAGGATGCGGCTTTCTCCGTTTTTCTACTCTAATGGCACACGTGAGATAAAATTGCGCGATGTGAGTGAAAACGCAGAATGAAACCAATGAATTTCAATGGTTTCATTCCTATTTGCAAGTTCTATCATTATATTGTACGATTACGTGTAATCCCTCACCTGATGAAGCGTGTAACTTTCACTTTGAATCACTGGAATACCCCTTTAAGCACAGATGTATTAGTAATGCAGGCGGCCATAGTCACACATCCCCCCCCCCCCCCACACACACACACACATTCTTCTGATTTGTTCACACAAATGAATTTTCAGCCCCCCAAAAACTTCTCCAGAGGGTTGTTTTTGTGGCGAGCTCAATTCAGATGGAACAGGCATGGAAACTTCTGCAATAAATCTGCATGTGGCCTCGCCATTGAGCTGCGGTCACAGAGGATGGAAATCTCGCGCGATATCCGCACCAGGACCGCACGGAAATTCTGCAAGATTTCCCCATAGCGAGGAGAGATGGCTGCAGCGGAAACTGCGATAAAGTTGACATGCCGCAGCTTTGAGTTTCACGCAGCATGTCCGTTTCATTGCGGCTTCTCCGCAGCGTGCGCAAATCTCATCCACTTTAGGATTAAAATTGCAGGTGGAATTTCGGTGGAGAGAGTCTGCAGGGTGATTCCACCCGGTGTGAACCCAGCCTTAAGGATGCAGACGTGCATTTGGTCGGAATAATGGTAAAACTTGAAGAAAAAAAATTGTAACAAAGGGTTACTTTCTATTTAAGTTTCAGATCGTTTCTATGTTTTACATGGGACGACTGTTGGACACATTAGCGCCCAGTAGTTATCGCGCCTGTGCTTTAACGCTGGTAGGATAACCGTTCTGTGAATGACGGCGGAGCGGGCCGGGGGATCTTCCTTGCTGCCTGCCTCCATTCACAGTAAACAGGCAGTTTCTCAAAGATTGAGCGACTCCTGTTTACACGGCCCAATAATCGCTTGGTTTTCGGTGACCTAAAAACAAAACGGCTCTTGACAAGTGAGCATTCTCTCGCTCTGCGGCCTGTCGGCAGCTTCTTGTCCGTGAGGAAACTATCGCCCGAATTCACTTTCCAGCGATAATTTGGGCGATCACCCCATGTAAAGGTATCTTAATTAAATGGGTTGTCTTGGCAGCCCCTTTCAATATGCTTTAAAAGGGCTAAGGGAGTGTCTTCGTTAACCCTTTAGATGCCACTGTCTATACTAACGACTGAGGGAGTGTCATCTATCACCGGAGTGACTCGGCCATGATGAGATCAGACTGCTGTTTGGTTACAATGTCAGCCTGAAGCCTTATAAAGGCCCTCAGGACTGCCATGGATTTCTGCCTATTAAGCCCTGTCTGGTTGCAGGACTTAATAGAGTGCCAGTAAATTGACAGTACACTGCAATACTGAAGTATTTTGTAACCTGATCAGACAGTTGTCAGTTCAAGCTAAAAAATGACAACTGTCTGATTGCTGCATGTAAAAGGGGGGAACTTCCTCTGTCACCCATCCAACCAACCTCCCCATCTCCCCTACCGTGATGAGTTGCTATGGCACCCAGAGGTTTGGATATAGCCTTCAGATCTGCCAGCTACAGTGGTCCATGAGGCTGAAATAGGAAGACAAAAATAAAAATATCCAAACCCTACCTTTACCCCTTTACTATGTACACAAATACAAAAAAAATCACCTAAGTGGAATCGCTGCGTTCATAATAAACCAGAGAACAAAGTACATTTTTAACCCCCACAGTGCACACTGTGAAAAGAAATACTAAAAACCTGACGAAAATGGCTAATTTTGCCTCTCGCCTTACAAGAGAACGAAATACAATGTGTTCAAAATGTCGCACCTATCAACAAATGGTCCATTAAAGAGTACAATTCATCCCACAAAAAAAAAATTCTTTCACAGCACTGTTGACAAAAAAAAATAAAGGTCTTTTGAATGTAGCAATAAACGGAAAATACTTTAAAAAAAAAATGAAAAAGTAGCAAGGAAAAAATGGTTGGTTTTTACATAATCGAAGCGACCTGCAGAGTTAAGTTGCCATATCTTTTATACTGCACGGTAAGATTTTGTTAATTTTGCCTCTAGAAAAAAAAAGGGAATAAAAGCAAACAAATGTTATGTTCCCCAAAACTGGATAAATGAGGACTAGAGCTCATCCCCCAAAAAACAAGCCCCCGCAGATGGAAAACTAAGAATGCTATGTCTCTTGGAATGGGGCGACACAAAAGTAAATGTTGAAAAAAAAATTGTGTACAAAAATAGCAAACGTTAAAAAACGGTTTAAACATGTATGCCGGCATCGCGCTCAGCCACAGAATGTTAGCGTCTTCTTTATTTTGCGCATTGAATGTCATAAAGAGGAAATTTAAAAAAAAAACGAATGACAGAATTTAATTTTTTTTCCTGATCCCCCTAAACAAATAAGTTATACAATACATAATATACGTCCAAAAAGGATGCCTTTAAAAAATACTTGGCCCGCAAAAAAAAACATGCCTTCTCCAAAAGCAGCCTAAACTATGAGATGAATCAAAGAGCAGACTACTAAGAGGAGTCGTGCTGCTGGCACAGCGCAGGAATGGGGTGAGGATAAAACACCGCTCTCCATTCCCTGACGTTTGGAGCCCCATAAGTGTTTTTTTTTTTTTTTTGAGCCTGCGCTTCCGCACACATCCACAGTGAAGAAAATAAAACCTGGGTGGGTAAGCGGTGACATCGGTCGTGGGCAGGGTCGGATTCCGCTGCGGGCTCCTGTATGCGGAAACCGATCCACCTGTGGACGTGAGGCCTCTGCCGGCCGCCTCCGTTCACTGAACAGGCAGCCATTCAAAGATGAACGACTGCCTGTTTATGGAAGTTCCTCGCTAGTCGTTTCATTTTCAGTGAGCTTGAAACCAAGCAAGGAGCGGCTAATTAGCGATTTGTCTCTTACTGTCAGTCCTGTGTTTACAAGGGATGACAGTCACTCATTTTTGCCCTTCACTTGGCTCGTGTAAAAGTATCCTGGGGTGGGGGGTCACACGGAAAGGAGATCCACTGCATTTACAGTAGCAGCAAACTGGACAAAAGTTTGAAAATCTCGTCTACAAGCTGAAGAAATAACCCGCACTGGGAATTCACTTGCGCCGTGGCATGTCCATGTTATTGCCGTGTCCACTGGTAAGTCAGCCCGTGTGGACCCAAGCTTTACATGAGCGCCTGACTGCTGTCCCAACGACGGTGAGTGTAAGCAGAGCGTGCCGGAGATCTTACCTCAATCTAAGGCCGCCTGCACACGGGCGGAAATCCCGCGGCGGGATTTCCGCCACTGAAAGTTTGCATAGGAGTGCATTACAATACGCACTCCTATGCAGACGGCCGCGGTTTGGCCGCGCGAAATCTCGCGCGGCAAACAAACCGCGACATGTCCTATTTTTGTGCGGGGCACGCACTCACCCGGCCGCCGGCTCCGGTCTGCGCATGCGCCGCAGCCAGCACATGAAAGAGCCAGGGCCGCCAGGCGCGGGAGAGTACGCGCTCGTCCCTGCAGGCTCTCGGGTCGGGTCCCGCGGCGAGAATTCTCGCTGCCGGATCCGACCCGCCCGTGTGCAGGCGGCCATAGACTGAACGACTCCTGTTTACAGGGGGGGAGAAGTTAGTCGCTAGCTTTCAGTGATCTGAAGCAAAGCGACTCCTGAGACCTTTCTCGCTCGGTACGCTGTCACTGGAGGTTTGTACATGGGACAGCGATCGACAAAAATCACTTTCACACAATTACTCTGATGATAATTGCCCGGTGTAAAAGTACCATAAGTTGCTGGTGGAGCTGCTGCCGTTACACTAACATGGAGGGGTGCGGTGTGGAAACCTAATTCTTGGCATCTATCCTGCACAGCCATCTGTGTCTGTGATGGCTTCTAAGGGGAACCTCGGCGAGTTGAGATTCCCCAGACCGCCCGCATGTTGTTGGATTCCTCCCTCTGATAAGGTGCAACGTGCTCGTTACTGCAGCGTCATTCACTCTCCATGTAGCGCCTATGTGAGGGGCTCCTGGGATCCAGTGCTGCGATGGTGTGGAGAGGGCGAACTGAAGCTGGTGCCAACCCATTAATGAAGGTGTTCTAGACTGCGCCATTGTTTTTCTGTGGTAGTCTGAAATCATGGGTTTTTTTCGCTGCTATTACAGTTTCCACCTGTTGAGGTTAAAGGTCATCTTCTGACTAGTTCTTGTCTTGGCATTACCCCTGGTGATTTAGGACGCTTTTACCATGTTTCCCCAAAAATAAGACAGTGTCTTATATTAATTTTTGTTCAAAAAGGTTTAACTTTTTTACATCTATAGCTGCCTGGACACTATATATATATTGACTTTTTTTTAATTAACTGTTAGTAGGGCTTAATTTTAGAGTAGGGCTTATATTTCAAGCATCCTCAGAAAGCCTGAAAAATCATTTTGCATCCTCAAAAATTAAAAAAAAAAAACCTGCTATGTCTTATTTTCAGGGAAACAGGGTAGATGGAACGATCATTTTAAAAAGGTTCAGTCGGTTGAAGCACGAGCCAACGGCCAAGAAGAATCGTTCGCTTTCGTTTGTCCATTTTCTGCAGGGATAAATACCATCGTTGGCTGTTCGGTTTAAGCAGCGCTCATCCAGTCCTTCTCGTTCGCTTATACAGGGACTGAATGATTCTCGTTTGAGCGAGCCAACGAGCATCTGTCTAAAACAGGTTGCATGAACGTGAGCGAGTTGGCGGTGACATCACTCAACCGTTCAAACGACAATTGGCTCATCTAAAAGCACCGTTAGTGGATTCCTGAACTATCGGGTCTAGATCTGTCTTATTTGACGATTCTACCGCGGTTTGAGCGGGTTTTCTGGCTTCCATTGCTTATAGCAGCCCATCGCTCAATAGGTTGCACTAGTTTTGTCATAGAAGTGCATTTTGTTTCATAAACATAAAATGCTGCAAATTGCGACGGGTTTAGTATCTTCTAGTTTGCTTTTTGGCTTTCCAGTAAAATTCTGTCTTATACAATTTTGTCCTTTTAGTGCAAAGTATGGTAGTTTGTCATTTTAATGAACACATTTGATTCTGTAAAATGTACCCTTCAGGGTTAGAACAACATAGATTTCTTCTGAACACAGCGCCACCCTTTGTAATTTGTCTGGTATTGCAGCTTAACTCCCATTTGCTGCAATACCACACACGACCCTATTGAAAATGGTGGCGCTGTGTTTGGAAGAAAGCTGCCATGGTTTTATTTTTAACCCTGAACAACCCTTTTTAAAAGAGATCAGTCATGGGATAAAGTTAGTGGAGCTGGCCGTATGCATCTGTGACTAAAGTGGAGGAACATGGGCACCAGGTATGGGGACTAAAAGCTTGTAACACATAGTCAAACTTCAGTTTAGGATTAGAGGGTCACTTTAAATTCCAAAAAGCGCACACATAAAATATTACACTCCGCGGCAACCTGTCGGGTCCTATGAGCCCATAAATGTAGTTTGTGGGCTCATAGGGCTGGGGGCTGCGGAGTCCAGGGGTGGTGTCTTATCAGCCTACAGACCCGCCGCTCCCTGTAAGGAAGAGACTCTGTTCGTGCGCTGAAGTAGTCCGTTGTGTAGAGTCAGCGGTAAGTTTGCGGCTGACAGCGCTGGGACCTGGCGGCAGGTGAGTGTAACAATAGCAGCCCCCAACCTACTGTATGAGCCTATAAACTTAGTTTATGGGACTCCTAGGACCGGACAAGCTCCCTTTTGAAGCAGCTCCCCAGAGGGGCTCTCCCAGAACATGTTGTTCTTTGCCGCATTGTTTGAGTATTATGCAATTGTTGTGAATGTCTTTAATTAATTTTTTCTTTGTCCACAGGCAATCAGCATCTGCAAAGTGGTACGATAGGAGGGATTATGTCTTTATTGAATTTTGCGTTGAGGACAGCAAAGAAGTGAAAGTAGACTTTCAAAAAGATAAACTAGGCTTCAGGTAAGTGCTGTGGGTGAGGGCACCTTCTGATCGCTGTGACGAGGACCTGTTAGTAATCGCCTCGTTAACTGCTGGTATCACATAAAAGGAAGGGTCTTATTACAACAAGCCGTGCCAGATGGCCACTTACCCCTATATACAGGGAGGACTAAAAAAAGCTCCTTAAATACCAGTGCCAGCCACCTGCCTCCAGTGTAGAGTACCAGTAAAGGCTGCCACATGCCCATATGTAGATGACTCTTCTCCCAGTTGTCTTCTCTGCCTATGTGCAGGAGACTGCAACGTTATATGCGGCTGCCATCTGTCGGGGTATTGTCTTACTAGACTGTGTTCACACTTGTCTCGGCTCTTCTCCATCAGCCTTCTGTTGTGTTTTTGATGGTCGTAACATTGTAGCATGCTGCAGGATTCTGGAAAAGAAAAAGGGTGCTGCCAATCATGGCTCCAGAGGGAGGGGTGGGAATTAAAGGGGTTGTCCCGCGATAGCAAGTGGTAAGCACTTCTGTATGGCCATATTAATGCACTTTGTAATATACATCGTGCATTAAATATTTATACACTTACCCCCTCCGGTGCTGGCGTCCCCGTCTCCATGGCGCCGACCAAAGCCGCCTTCTCCCTGGATTAGACACGCTTGCGCTGAAGGGGCCGCTCCAGCGTGCTCGCGCCGCACAGGTTTTTTGCGCATGCAGAAGACCGGTGCGGCGCGAGCACGCCGGAGTGGCCCCTTCAGGGCAAGCGCGTCTAATCTAGGGAGAAGGCGGCTTTGGTCGGCGCCATGGAGACGGGGACGCCAGCACCGGAGGGGGTAAGTGTATAACTTCTGTATGGCCAATATTTAATGCACGATGTATATTACAAAGTGCATTAATATGGCCATACAGAAGTGTATAACCCCACTTGCTATCACAGGACAACCCCTTTAAGGCACCAGTGTGAACAGTCAATAAGGTGGGCTGTGCCGGATTCACCCTGCTGTGTCATCAAGACTGATGGCTCCTCTCCCTGCTTGTGTATAGGGGGCAGGGAGATGGCAGGCTTTATGATGCAGGTGGGGAGAGCCCTAGATAAGCCATCCTCCAACTCAAAAGCTGAGCTCAGAGTCAAACTTCTTAGTATGTTCACAGCAGCATTACAGAATTAAACATACATGGGCTAAATGGACTGTCCCGGGTTCATGGTTCCTGCAGCATGACCCTGCTGATGGGTTCACTTTAAAGTTTGCTCTAACTTTTTCTTGGCTCTTGCGCTATTCCCAAGAAATCACATGCACTGTGTTTATGGGCTCAGTAGCAGTCAGTTTATCTGAGCCAAGTGTTACGTCACACACGGCACAAGTGAATGCCGCACAGTACTGCATCTTGCACAGTTTAAGGGCCGTCATTGTGTGACGCTTACAGTTGAAGATTATCTTGCTGACAAGTTTGTCAAATGTTCGCCTTGATTTTCCTGTCATTTGTGGTGCGACTTTATTTTCTTTAGGGCTCTATAAAGCCTTTACATTGGTGCTGCACTTTCCTTCATGGGACTTGGGCTCTGTTCATATTCAGCATATGCTTTTATTCTACTTTTTACTATACACTGTACTTGTATGCAAAGTAGAAACTTTAAACAGTAGAACTAATTGAAGTCTGGACAGCACCTAAACGCCCATATACATGTAAAGATTATCACTCAATTTGTTCAAGCAACTGAAAATGAGCGATAATCATTAAATGTAAACGCAGGCATCGCGCACTTTTCGTTTAAACAATGATTTTAAGGTGAACTTAAAATCCATTGTTCGGCTACTGACAGGTAAAGCAAACCGTTATGTGTCAGTAGAAAACAGAGTGTTATGTCCACGGGATCTGGCAGATAACATTGTAATCTGCCAGCGGCCGCTAGCAGAACAGTTCAGCTGTCTGCACAGCCTGGCCTGTGATTAATCACATGCTGGGCTCTGCAAACAGTTCGTGGAGGCCTTTTTACATGTAAAAGAAGATGATAGTTTTAATGGCCATTAACACTTCATGCAAATAGTTCACTAAATCTTTCAGACCTCAGCGACTATCTTTGTGTGTAAATGGGCCTTAAGCTGCAGGATGTGATGCTTGACCAGTGCTACTGTGACCCATTACAATAACCAGTTGTCTTGTGCTCATTACTGATTGTCTAGTAAATTGGCATTCTGTAGTATTACTGGCGGTTTTTACTCTTAGGAATTTAGATCTGGAAAATGGATCTGCTCTTCTTGTCTGTTCTCGGCGCATTACTTGCATTGGAGCCCCGTGGCTTCTAGTTTTGTCATTAAACCAGTGTGCAATACTACAAGAGCTTTTATAAAGCGGTCCGCCATGCTGCTGTTTCTGGCTTGCCTCCCAGTCCAACCTTCATGCTTATCAAACAATGTTCTGTGCTTTTCCCGCTCTGCCGGCGCTTAGTTATTCCCCTTGTGATCTTTGTGCTTTGTAGTTACAATGCCTCTTGACACTTGCAGCAACAGCCATTCAGAGGACCTGTACACACCCGGTTAAATGCCAAGGGCAATAAATTCTGCCATTATTTGACTTAGAAATCTGTAATACTGTAATACATACACTAGTTACACACTAAAGCTGGTCATACGCACTTAAAGGGTTAATTTCCGGTTTACAAGTGATGGCGTGTCACTAGGATAAGCGGTCACTTTGATCGGTGGATTCCAACCTTTTGAATTCCAAAGAGCCGTAAGAACGAAGGGTTATTCCCATCTCCTAAAAACTTTATAATTGGGGGTTCGACCTCTGGGGTCTCCACCCCATGCTGACAATGAAGGGGCTCAGATCTGCAGACGTCAGATAATGTAGTGATCAATCATGCAGACAACTTTTTGGGGGCTTTTTGCAACCAATCGCAACAGATCTGTTGAAGAAATATTTCCAACTAAACTGTTCCATACGTCTGAATGGGGTAGTTTCTGCAGCAGTTGCTTGACTTACATGAAAGGGATAGTCGTAGAGGTTTCTGGGACAATTCTGCCATATGTGAGCTTAATCTAAAGGGAAATGGTCCTTTTGGCATTTTAACTTTTTTTTTTTTTTTTCTTTTTCTGATGCTCCTTACCAACAGACTAGAAACTCTCTGCATTGATATAAATGGGAAATCGGTAGTTAGCAGTTGTCCGCTGAGGAAAACCTGACCCAACTTTGAATTTGCAGCAGATGGGGGGGATATAAAAACACTTCATTGACTTAGCGAAAAGTTGATTTTGACTTTTCTAAAAGTAGGTCGAGCTTAGATGAATGGGCAGAATTGCACAAACCATTAAATTTACTATAATGCCAGAAACTGTCAGGACTTATAGTATAAATCAACGCCATCCCATAGCTGGTGTATGTGAGTCTGGTTCATGGACATCTTCCTCAGATGATTGAGCCAATCTTCAGCTGGCCAGAGGAGGCATAGCGCTTGGGTGAGCAGATCCCCACTGATCAAAACTTTTTAAAATGTCAAAAGTTTTAAGAAAGTTTGGTTACACTTTATGTATGTAAAGTGACTATAACACTTTTAAAGAGGTTGTCGAGTTACAAAATTATAGTTTAAAATTAAAGCCTAATGACTGAAAATGAAAGCGAACTTGCCATCCTCAGCCCCACAATTCCTCTGGTCTGTGACAGCGGAAGTTAGGAGACCGCTCCCTGCTAATTAGAGGCCACAGCGTCAGCTCTCTGATCTCCCGGCATCATAGCGTCCAGTATGTGAATGCTGATGCCAGGAGAGCAGGCGGTGACACTGCGGCCTCTGGCAGAGGAATTGTGGGGCTGAAGACGGGTAAGTACACCTTGTTTCCTTGCCAAAGCTGAACTGTATTGTCTAGTGCATGGCCTGCGTACACAAAACGGGGATTCTCCGGTCTCGTGAAAATCGGACCCTGCAGAAAACTCAATTTGAGTTTTTTTTCATAGTCTGCTATGCCGTTATCTGAGAACACACATATTGGTAAAATTGAAGGTAAACTACTAAAATACTGATCCGTGATTTCATGAATGCTCTTCACTATTTGAGCCCTGGTAATAGATTTGGCTTTATAGGTTCATTGAAGTAAAACCTGACATGAATATATTAATTGCTTAAACGGAGGAAATGCCTAACCGTTTCAGACACTTGTATTCATTTGTTTCCCCTTCATTTTGTAGTTGTCTGGGAGGAGCTGATAACGTTAAATACTTAAATGAAGTCGACCTGTATCAGTCTATTGATCCAAATGTGAGTTCTTGTTTTTCCTTTTATTGTATATTAAACTGTTACAAACGGCACCTTTCTGTCACCACCTGATCTGTGTAAATGATGGTATCTGCCAAGACCACTTGTAAGTCCCCGTGCAAGAAAAGGTCAATCTCTTGACAGATTCTAAAGTATCTAATATTAACCCTTTCCAATCAATTTATTTTTTCTCATCCATTCTCCCCAGCTCCAAATAAATTGGAGCTGGGGAGAATGGATGAGAAAAAATTTTCCCTTCACCCTCCTGATCTGACAGAGTTCAGGAGGGTGCAGGTGCTCACTACACCGTGGGGGGGAATGCGGAAGTATTACTTCTGCATTCTCCCTTCTGCCTCCCGGCTCGGCAATCACTTGACAGCTGGGGTCAGGTGGCACGCAGCGGTCACATGATCAGGCAGAATGCGGAAATAATACTTCCGCATTCTCCCTTCAGGCTCCTGGCTGGGCGATCATGTGACAGCTGGGGGTCAGGTGACACCGGCTGTCACATGAACGCCGGCCAGAATCTCCGTGCATCACGTAGCACTAATTGAGCGCTATGTAATGTGTAAAGGAGAAGGCAGAAAGGGTTAAAAACCCTTTCTGCCTTCTCCTCGGGGGTCCTTGATGAGGATCAGTGCAGGAGTGTATCTGCACCCCATGTGTCTGATGATCGGGCGCAGATGCACGCCTGCACTGCAGTGTCGGGCCCGACATCGGAGCTGTGGAGGAAAATGTCAGGGCAGGCCTGACATTGGATAGGAAAGGGTTAGTTAATTGTACATGGTCACCACATGAGAGCAATGTACACCAGCAACGATGGGGAAACGCCAACCCGTCTTCAAGCATGGTGCGTTTCCATCAAATGTGGACAGATGTGAAATACCCTTTCCATCTCCCGACTGCTCTCCAAGCTGAGATCACCACCTGAGGACTTGGTTTTGTATATGCTTGGTGCCGTGTATTGTGTGGCCGTTGCACTATATGGTGACTATGCCAAATCTAAGGTTTTTAATATTGAAGTTCATTACAGAATGGTTCACTTTCTCACAACACAATGTGTCTGCGCTCCTCAGCTTTTCTTGCATTCTTATTGTATGCAAAAAGAAAGGATAAGGCTGCTTTCACATCGGCGGCGTGGGGTTCTGTTTTCCTGCTCCGTTCGGGAAGCAGGAAACGGGAATCCCTGGCTGAACCGGTCCGTGTTGTAACGGAAACAGACCCCATTGATTATAAAGGGGTCCGTTTTGGCTTCCGCTCAGCTGCTTGCCATTTTACCGGAAGAGAAAAACACTACATGCAGCGCTTTTTCTTGTATTTTGTATCGAATCCACGACAGAACCTCCAAGCGGAGGTTTCGGCACAGATTTGATATCTCCCTTGTAAACTGGAAGATATTTAGAAATCTAGCTTGTGAATGTAATAGATGGCGGTAACACATCCTTTGTAGTTGGGAGATTGTTCCATAAACAGTTGTGCGGAATACCGCACTGAAGTGCATGGCTGCCTCCACTTGTCAGCATTGGGAGTGAATCAGTAGCTCGCTCGGCTCACGCTCTTCTCTTCTCCTGACAGGAGTCTAAACATAAAAGAACAGACAGATCTGTCTTGTGTTGTTTACGGAAAGCAGAATCTGGCCAGTCTTGGCCGAGGCTGACAAAAGAGAAGGCAAAGGTAGTGCTTTTTTTCCCACTAACCTCACATTTCTTATGTGTATTGAACTGTCATAAGTCACTGCTTTTATTCCACGTTTTGAAACTCATTGGTTATACATTTTTAACAGCTCAATTGGCTTAGTGTGGACTTTAACAACTGGAAAGACTGGGAAGACGACTCCGATGAAGACATGTCCAATTTTGACCGCTTCTCAGAGGTTAGTGAAATATTCATCTAGTTTCTTTGTTTTGAGACATTCATACAACCTCCAATGCCTGGGATGGCCTCATGCCTGCTATATTTTACAGATGATGAACAATATGGGAGGAGATGAAGATGTAGACTTACCAGAAGTAGATGGTGCAGATGATGTAAGTTTGTTATCTTAGTTTGTCTTATCGTACCGTATAAGGCATTTCCACTAGTGTTTTGCTTTTTTTTTAATCCCTGTTTTTGTTTTTTGCTGGTTTTTGAATTGTCTGTAAGAATGTAGTTATACACAAGTAAGGCCAAGGTAAAATTCTGTTTGGCCTGCTACCTCGGTGTTTCCCTATGAGAGTAGATGTTGAACATAATCACGCAAATTTCGGTCCATGTCAGAATTTTTTCACTTCTTTTTTGTGTGGGACAAATGATGCTTTATTTTAATAGATCAGATTTTTTTTTTTTAAAGGGTTAACAGCTGCAGTCAGTGCGAGCGCTAATTGTGGCTGTTGCCAGCTGGTGTGAGTTGTCGGGTCCCAATCCCCCTCCATACAAATCGCATGCCGGAGGGCATCTCGTCTGTAAGACTGAATTCAGCAGCTTCATCCTAATGCCCCTTTTTACACGGGACGACAGTCAGCTGAACGACTCCACGAGCCATCTTCTGACCGCTGACGTCACCGCTCTGGATGTTGGTGCTTGTGCAAAGCGTTTAGACAATTTGCCGCTGGCTTCTCGTGAAGCACTGAGCAGGGAGCATTTACACGGAACAAGAAGCCAGTGATGGGCTTTATGGTGACAACGTTAGTGATGATGACTTAAAAATGAATAGTGAGCATTTTTGGGGGCGGTTGTACTTTGCACTTCACGATTATTATTCAAATTCTTTTGTTTGACAGAATTTTGAGCTATGCCAGTTACGTGTAAATGGTTCATTAGTCTAGAACTAGTGTAGCATTGAGTCAGCTGGCAGGCAGACCGGTAAAGGCACCTCCCAAAAGGGTGTATTCACACGTTGTTGATTTGATGCGGTCTGTCTGATTTTGCTGCAGATCTGCAGCAAAGTCTGATAAAATGTACAGCAAATTGGCAACGTGTGAATGCACCCGCATGATTTTTTTTCCCTAAAATTGCATGCATCACTTATTCTGCAGGGTATTGGTCAAAAGTGCTAAAATGTTGTGTTTTTGTTTTTCTTCTTTTAGGATTCACCAGACAGCGATGATGAAAGTAAGTTCTAGTCTATTATACACACAAACACCCCAAATTTTGTATTGTGCCTGTTACATAATTGGCTATATTTTCATTCTCGTGATTAAGGCTGCCTGTCCGCAGGCATTTCTTCAGTGCGATCCCCTCTGCGATAATCCAGCCGCGCGTAACGCGCTGCTATGGAAAGCCGTAGCCATGGCGTCCACGAGCAGAAAATCATAGCAATGCTCCGTTCGCGGGATCTGAATAGTGGCATGCCGCGATTCTCCGCGGTGATCCTATCTGTCAGATAGGCTCACCGCAGAGAACTGACAGCGGCCCCCCCGCCGCAACGGCCGTGGACATCTGGTCTAACTGTATTAAACTCATGTCTAAAGAGGCTATCTGGCTGCTTAGATTACATATCATAAAGTCTTCATACTTTACCTCCAGTTTACAAATTGCAGCATTTTCAGTTCAATGCAAATGACAGCCCTTTGGTTGTATGATGTGTTGACAGTAGGGAGGGGAGCCGTTTGCTCTGAGCAGCAAGACTGTTGACACTCAAGCGGAATAAATGAATCAAAACTTCTGGCCCTTCTCAACTTTCAGTGTATTTCGGTGAGAAGCTGGAGACTTTGGTACTGGAGGTAAACTTTATGGAAAGACTATTAAATGCTTAGTGGCTGGAAAACCCCTTAAAATGTATGGATTAATTTTGTAACCTGTCTTTTTTTTTTTTATTTCTTTTCTTCTAGAAATGCCTGACCTGGAATAAAAATAGAACATCCTAAAAGAAAAAAAAATGCGGGAGGAGGGTGGGAGAATGGGTGGAAAGAATATTTCAACACACTCTGCAACAGTTGCTGATACCCAAGTTGTAAATACAGAGTACTTCCAGTCAGCCTCGTACGTGTATCACCGAATGGCGCTTACCAGGTGGTAGAAGTTACAATTGTACAGGACATACTCAAACCTTAATACTAAGGAGCTGCTATTTTAAATTTGTCTTAACCATAATACATTTGCGTGTATTGTGCATCCCTAATCACATGTGGTTATAATAAGTCTTCATTTACTCCCGGTTTACATGAGAGCATGTGTTCTCCAAAATTAAATGCTGAATTGAAAACTGCAAAAAAAAAAAAAAAATCAGAACCACTATGACATCACTAAATAATAATTCTCTGAAGTACATTGTGTATCCAACCGTAGTGTCCTCAGCCAAGGTAGTTCATTCACGGTCACTGACAGAGGGTGAACTATTTACAACTGGAATCTTGAGTTCTTCACAGATCTATTACAATTGATATTTATAAGGGAATTGCTTATCTTTAAAATTTGACATCAGGAGTGCTCCCAGTACTGGTTCCATCCGATCTTACTGAACCAGTAGCCCCGAGTGTCCTGCAGTGGTTGTACTTCTATATACAATGATTTAGGGTTTCTGGATGCAAAGTAAGGTGTATGAGCCTATCCCATTTGTAACCATGAGTCCTGTACAATTGGTCTGACCCTTTGCATTTCCACCTTGGAAGAGTGTAGACAGCTGTACATTGTTTCTCTCATCAGTCTATACATTTAGACCAAATTGTATTTGCACTGTCACAGTATATATTAAAAAGGAAAGAGTAACAATGTTAATACACTATACTGTTTTGTTTGTTCTTTATTTCTTTAATTGGGTGAAATGCCTAAGTTGTATTGGAATTGATGGGGATTTTTTTAATTGTCTGCATTATTTCTAATAAACTATTAAGAGACTTATGATTATTTTATTTATTTATTAATCGCATCAGATGGTCATATTTTTACATCTTACTTTTACCCTTTCCAATCCACTGACATCTTTCAACATTCCGATTTGAAGCCTGTACAGCTCCGATGTCGGAAAACGTCCTGCAGGGTGTTACTGGCCGCTCTGTTGTCAGGGCCTCTCCAGCATGTCACATACAGCAGTACTGGCTCTAGCCAGCAGATGGCGCCATTGTATAATGGCAGAAAGAGAGAGGCCCCCTAGGAAACCCTGAATCCAAAATTGAATTTGAAAGGGTTAAAAGATTTAGACAATAGTACAGAAATCCATGCATTTATTAAAGGAACAGTAACCTTTGAATTGAATAAGAGTAGATGTGACATACATTGGTCAGTGTTTCATTCTGGAGGATTTTTTTGCAGCTCCCGTCTCAAACACATTTTGCAAAGAATACATGTATGTTTCCTGCTCATTGCCTCCATCTTTAGTTGACAGATGGCGGAATCTCTTATACTCCACCTTCTTGCCTAACTGCCATTCAACTATGGTATTGTGAAAAGGAAGGAGAACATGCGTGATATCCAGGCCCATGTAGACTAGAAGTCTTTATATAATTGTATTGTTTAAATTGTAGATGAGCTGAATATGTTCAAATGAGGAGATTCTGTAAATTTTTTTTTTTTCCTATTTGCGTTCCCTGCTACTACCCCACATGGAGGTTGACCCTTGATCCCTATTGGGACAAGAATAAACTCAAAGGCCCCTCGCACCAGCATTTCCTGTCCTTGCAGCTAGCAGTTCTGTAAGACATCTCCCTGGTGGTGTGAAGCTTGGATATGTTTAATATATTGGCTTGGGGTTAACTAGATTGAGATGTTTGGAGTTAGAAGTACTCTTGTGCTACACCTTCATCCTACTCTTTCCCTGTAGGTGAGTGTTAAGCAAATGTGAAGATCCTTCACACATGTACTTGTCCACTACCTTCAGTTCTTGCCTGTGGGTGGTGCGACTTCTCTTCTTCCTCACAGTACGAACACTTCTACAAGTGCAATTTGGTAGGTAGTCTGGGACCAGTAAAAGTTTAGGAACTATATATATGCCATGAGCAGATGGTTCTGATATGAGTTTTGTAAAAGTGATGGTACTTGCTGGCAACATGCCTTTGCCAGCTCCAGAGTGGGCTGAACCATGGGGTTGTGTTCATTACTGTAGCTTAGACGACTTTGTTTTAATGGATCTGAGCTGCAGTATGAGACATAAGTTCATGGCCAACAATAGTGCTGTTTTTGGAAGAAAGCAGCCATGTTTTTCTAATCTGATACATTTCCTTTTGGCTGCCTGTGAGGGAAGCACTTTCAAATTCAGTAAAATGAGCTTTATGGATGAAACCCTGGATGGGTGTGGTGGCCTCTGAAGACACATTATGCTTTATCAATTTTTGTGGAGAATACGCGTTTGGACTTAAAGGGGTTGTCCCGCGCCGAAACGGTTTTTTTTTTTTCAATAGCCCCCCCCCTGTTCGGCGCGAGACAAACCCGATGCAGGGGTTAAAAATAAAAACCGGACAGTGCTTACCTGAATCCCCGCGCTCCGGTGACTTCTTACTTACCTGGTGAAGATGGCCGCCGGGATCTTCTCCCTCGGTGGACCGCAGGTCTTCTGTGCGGTCCATTGCCGATTCCAGCCTCCTGATTGGCTGGAATCGGCACGTGACGGGGCGGAGCTGCGAGGAGCCGCTCTCCGGCACGAGCGGCCCCATTGAGAAAAGAAGACCGGACTGCGCAAGCGCATCTAATCGGGCAATTAGACGCTGAAAATTAGACGGCACCATGGAGACGAGGGCGCTAGCAACGGAACAGGTAAGTGAATAACTTCTGTATGGCTCATAATTAATGCACGATGTACATTACAAAGTGCATTAATATGGCCATACAGAAGTGTATAGACCCACTTGCTTTCGCGGGACAACCCCTTTAAAATAAAACTGCAATAATATTTTCAATCATTTCATCCATCTATACAACAAAATCTGGAATATGATGGGAGGGGTGACTATTATCTCCTGGTTTGTTCTGGATAAACAGTGATGGCAAAGTGGGAGTAGGGGGGAAATAAGGAATGGCCTGAGAACAGATGGCCCTCAACATACTTCAGCAGGGTTTAAAACAGAGTTCTCATCATCCCCCTCCAAACAGATGTGCGATTACAAAACATCCCTCAAAAGTTTCTTCAGGGAATAGAATATTTTCTAGGTGCACGAGTCCCAATTAAAGATCAGCAAAGACAGCGCTATTAAGGTGTTTTTTAGATTTATTGTAATAGGTTTAAAAAATTTATAGGACGCAGGAAATTCCAAATAGTCCTTAAAATCCCCAGCTCCATTACTTCCCTCAGAGATAGAGGCGTGTTCTCTGAACTCAATACAATTAGAAACAAGGTCAATGTCCAAGAGGTAAAGGTGAAGGAATAATCAAAAGGGAGGGGACTTACCTGGTGTGACTGGGCTACCCAAGAAAGGATAGCCTGTCAGATGCCTGATTTGAGCTGTCCCCAAACAATTCTCTGGTCACAAGAACATCTACTGGTGGGGATTCTGAAGTATGTCTCGGTCATGTAAAATCTCAAGTGAGTAAACAAAACCTGGTGCTCCAGGAATGATCAGTTTAATATAAAGACGTGAATTAACTAACTTTACAGGGGGCTCTCCTTCAGGCTGCACACAAACAGGTGGGATTCCGCATGCGGGGGGCCTGCAGCGGAATCTGACCCTGTGCGTGGCCGGCGTCTGTGTATACCTGTCATTTAGCTGCTTCTGTACTGTCGGATTGCCCACACAGTTTGCTGTTGGACATGGACAATACAGATAACTTATTTTTTTCTTTAAATTCCTGCCTGTCAATTTGCTGAAGTGCCGTAGGTCGGACATCTTCCATTGGCTTCTCTGGAAGCTGTTTGCGCAAAAATGGAGCATGCTGGTTTTTTTGTTTTTTTTTTTCCCTGCAAGTGGAAAATTGTGTGAGCGGACAGTTGTGTTAATTTGAAGCCAATGGAGAATGGTGGTAAGAGGTGGTCTTTTGAACTCTCCTCTTCCTGTCCAGCCAGGTCAGAGGGCAACCTGCATGTGTGCTGTCATGATGGACTCATGGAAAAGGGATTAACGGTCAGATTAATCCTAGTTTTTCTGCACAATTCTTATTGCTGCAGCGCACGACTACTTCTGGTTCGGAATGTGACTATCTATGCCAATAAACATCATTTTTTTTTTTTGCTGTCTTTTTGCCTGCCAAAATGAATGCTGTGGCGGGAATTTAAAACACACACCCCGTTTGCCTAGCAAAAGTTCAAATGCTCTATTTATACATCGCTTTTGCTAATCATATAGACATGTGCGGTTGAGTTTCCCTCAAAATGCATTGCACCCCTAATACTGTCCACCCCGTTTGTTTTTATATACTTGTTTGATCTGTTAATTTATCCCTATTAAACTAAATACATATTTTACACATCCTGATTGTGGACCACTGGTTGGGACTTCAGAAGAACAGTACTGTGACCTTCCGCAAACCAGAAGAGCCCCCTGTAACGTAAGTTACCGTATATACTCGATTAGCCGACCCAAGTATAAGCCGAGACAATACGTTTCCCCACAAAAAACTGGGAAAACTTATTGACTCGAGTATAAGCCGAGCGATACTCGAGTATATACTAGGTGGAAAAAAAACCCTCCATACTCGCCTCCCAGCTGTGTCTGTGCGACAAGCTGCTTGAATTCTCCCTGCTGTCATCCCCCCGCCGTCCTCTCTGCTCGGCTCTGTCAGTGCTGTGTAAGTAAGCGCTGTGATTGGATTAAGCGCCAGCCAATCACAGCGCTTACTTACACAGCACTGACTGCAGGGGATTTGAAAGCCGAGCAAGGAGGATTTCAAAGCAGTTGGATTGCCTGTGAAGGATCGAGTATCGGCTGTGATTGGCTGGCACTCGATCCAATCACAGCTCTTACATAGCGCTGATGGCGGGGGATGATAGCAAAGAGAATTCAAGCAGCCTGCCGCACCGCCGCTGGAGACACAGACGCCGGCTGGGAGGGGAGTATGGAGTTTTTTTTGTTTTTTTTTAAAGCCTCCCCTGACTCGAGTATAAGCCATGGGGGGCTTTCAGCACAAAAAAAAAATGTGCTGAAAAACTAGGCTTATACTCGAGTATATATGGTAATTCACTTTATATAAAATTGGCTATTATCCCTGGAGCAAAGGGTTTTGTTTACGTAAGATTTTATATTCTCTGAACTTAAGACACATACCCTGGAAATTAGGCTAGGATAGTATCTCAAGTTTCTCAGGACTGCAGTAACGTTGCCCATAGAGGTTCTTCACTTTCAATTTGTCAATGTCGTTCAGTTCTTGGCTGCCCCAAAGGTATTAACAAAAGTCATAGTGGAGATGCTGGCGTCTCTAAAGAGAAAGGGTATTATTACACCGTCTTTAGATGATTTTGTCCTATTGGTAGAAGCTGGGTCTGTACTTAAAATGTCACCCCTTCAGTTCTTAGAGTTAGCATTGCTAATAAACATACTTTTCAGAAGTAATTCCTGCAAAACCATTTCTGCTGAAGCCGCTTCCTTTCTGCAGGAAAAGGTTTTGGACATAATACAAAAGATTTTGGAGATTCGGAAGAAAAAAAAAATGTAGCTCCATGAGGAAAGTCTTTAGTTTACTAGGTCTTCTAACTGCTTGCATGCAATCTGACTTGGAGTCAAGTTTATTCCAGACTTTTCCAACTGGCTTCTATCTTCCAAGGCCAAAAAAAAACAACTAAAAATTCCTTTCAGTAAAGATTTCTCTGAACTGGTGGCCTTAGAAGGAGAAACATCACAAAGGAGTTTCTTGGCATTTGGTTCCGGCAATCCCTATACAAACTGTTGCCAGCCAAAAAGGCGGAGGGGCTTTCTCCAAAACAGATTCGTTTTGGGTCTTTGAATTCAGTCAGCGGTGCTAAAACTACAGTGACTTGGGGTGTGTCTGTAGTGATTCATGCCTGAGATTCTCGGAGGCAACTTAAATCGCACAGTACATGGAAACTCCGTCTGTGTGATGGTCGGGACACCGCAAAAAAAAACAAAAAATAGGACATCCTGCAATTTTTTTTTTTCTGTTTCGCAGCATCACTGTGAAAGAAAAATTGGGTCTACTTTCTTGTGAATTTTGTGCGCCTCGCAACACAAGAATATCAGTCATGTAAATACTGCTGTAGGATCAGTAAGGGGAAACTCTAAAGACTCATTTGGTAAAACGAGTAAAAATGTCAGACAATGTAATGACCTGTTTCTTACATAAAACATTAGGGGGTATAAAAACCCTAATATTACAAAGACTGGCAGAAAATTATCTTTAGGTGGGCAGAGGAAAATAGCGTCTCCATTACCATTCCTCTCAAATGCTCAGAAAAGTTTGCTGATTTTCTCTGCAGACGGCATCTAGATTCAGGAGAGAGTCTATCTAGATCTAATGTCTATCTAGACATTATTCATCTTTCGAGGACTCCAGAAATAGACCCATTTGCCGCTTCAGAAAACTCAGACTTCTTGGTTTTTTTCCCCCCTTAAATCCGAAAGACGATTCCAGAGGAGTAGAAACGGTATCTAAAAAATGGATAGTGAATCTGATGCATAGGTTTCCTTCTATTCCAATAATATTAAGAGTCCTTAAAAAGAACTGGAGACTACAGTACTGAGTGGTTCTATCCTGGACAAGATGAAGCCGTTGCCCCTGCTAAAGAAGCTAGCTTTAGAGCAGCCGTTAACCCTTTACAATCCAATTTGCATCCTCGTTTTCGTAGGGGGCTTACTCTTTTTCTGCCATTATACAACAGCGCTATATGCTGGCTAAAGTCAGTACTGCATTAGGTGACATGTTGGATAGGCCCGACAGCAGAGAGCCTGGCAATATACAGTAAGAGAACCCCGATGGACGTCTTCCAACATCAGAGCTGTACAGCCGTAAATCATAATGTCTTCAGTGGTCAGACAGTGGATTGGAAAGGGGTACTGCTTCTACCCAGACACGATCTTTTACATCAAGGGTTCCTTCACACGGACGTATTTGTGCGTGCAATACGCAAAGAATAGAACCCGTTGGTTTTTAATGAATTGGTCTCATTTTCCTTTTTGCGTACATTGAAAAATAAGCAGCAGCATCTATTTTTTGTGCACATTTGCAAACCAAAAGTCCCCAAAAGGCTATGGGAGGTGCGCAAATGCACACTCAATACGCGCATAATATGCTGAAGAACTCCCTGAAAAAAAGAATACATCTGGAGCTCATCAGGCTAAATAGCTTTTTAAATTGGGGCGTGGAAGTGTCCCATGCGCAAAAAACTCTGCCCTGCGTGCACAAAAAGTACAGTGAGGCCACACAACCAGGTCGGATTATGCAGGTGGAAGGCCCACAGCGGATTCTGGCTGTGAGCCTGGCTGGTTACCCTGTGTACGGCACTAACCTGTATTGTGGATGACCACAGAGGGTCGAACGGCTCTGGTGACCTCAATGGAGGCTGTCCACGTCGAATCCACAGTAAAATAGAGCATGCTGGTATTTTTCTTTTGGTCGTGGGATACACACTTTGTATCCACAAGTGTGAAGGAATAATCAAAAATACATGTCTTTTGATGTCCACGGTTTACTGCGGATTGTCTGCAGAATCCGGTTGTGTGACACCGGCCTTAAAATGCACCGATATGTGATCTACCTCGTTCGTATCGCAAACACGTTGCGCTGAAGGATCTGTAATTGCACATAGACTTGTGTGAAGGAGCCCTCAGGGACCTTTCAAACGGGACGGAATTACGCCACAAGATTAAGCCAGATCCACAGCTGCGGAATTCCACACCAAAATCCGGAGGTCTGACTGCAGATTTTGATGTAAATTTCAGGCAGGTTTTAAGTCATTTTCAATTCTGCATCAAAATCTGCAGAAAGCCTGCAGAATTTAGGTGCAGAATTTACTGCGGCGTGCAGAGCGGTCTATGCCGTCCTGTGGGAAAAGTCCCTAATCCACCAGAACTCTGTTCAGTTGCCAATTTGAATCCTGAACGGGGGATCTTAAATGAAAGGGACAAAGTAATCTTCGCTCTTCAGTCTTGCTGTAAGGCCTTGTTCACACGAGCACTGTTTACATGCATTAGAGGTGCACGATAAGAGCGCTTCCATAAGAACCAATGGTTTCCTATAGAAGCGTTCACATGAAGGAATCTTAGACGCGCTAATCATCGCACCAATCAAAGATACGACATGTGTGGCTACAATGCCCGAATCTAATGTCCATACTGCGAGAAAAGATACAATCTGACCTATCTTCTGTGCGTGATGCGCAGGAGTTTCTATTGACTTCTATGGGAGCAGGAGTCTATGGAAACTCCTGCGCAGGAAAAGAAGATTTCTGCCGACCGAGGGAATTCCTCGATGCTTACAGCAGGACATTTAAAACGTGCTGCCCAGAAGCACATTTTAAATGTCCCGTTGTAAACTCCTGTTAGTCCCTGCAGGGATGAGGGGAAGCGTTGAGGGTTCCCTTAATCCTTGCGGGGACTAACAGGAATTTACAACGGGGCATTTAAAATGTGCTTCTGGGCAGCACGTTTTAAATGTGCTACTGTAGGCAATAGGGTATTCCTCCAGCCCCGCTGCTCAGCAATTCCCCTGCAGGAGAGGGCAGTAGGGGACTACCTCCACCTCTCTTCCCAAGGAATTTCCCTATAGCGAGGAGAGAGAGTGGGTGGGGTTACATGGCTTCCCTAAGAGCATAGGAGGAGTGGCGGGGCCAGAGGGATCCATCCTCTAGCCCCACCCCCTCTATCTTTGCTATGGAGAATCCATGTGAGCAGCCCTATAGCCCTCCCCCCTCTCTTTAGCCCCACCTACTCTCTCTGCACTATGGAAATATCCCTTGGGGATCCCCAAAGTAGGGAAAGAAAGAGCAGGGCTATGGGTTAATCCCCCATAGCAGGGAGAGACAGAGACTGGGGCTATGGGTTAATCCCCCATAGCAGGGAGAGACGGAGACTGTGGCTATGGGTTAATCCCCCATAGCAGGGAGAGACGGAGACTGTGGCTATGGGTTAATCCCCCATAGCAGGGAGAGACAGACTGGGGCTATGGGTTAATCCCCCATAGCAGGGAGAGACAGAGACTGGGGCTATGGGTTAATCGCCCATTGCCCGCCCTGTCTCTCCCTGCTATGGGGAAATCCCAAAGCCCTGTGGGGCTTATTCTCCTTCTGCTCCGGGAGCAGCTGCCCATTTTTAAGCGTATCTGCTTCAGTGAGCAGCTGCCCATTCATGTGATTTTTAGCGCAGCATAGGCTTGATTTTTTTCGCGCACCTATACTGTGCTAACACAGCGCTCTTGTGAACGAGGCCTAAAAAGAATACTTCAGCCATATATCTTAATAATCTGGAGGAAGTTTTGCTCCTGGTTTGGGGATGTTTTTCCAGAACAATCTAAAGCAGACCTACATCAGATATAAGACTTTCTTCAACAGGGCCTGGAGATTGGTTTTAGACCTAGAATACATATATCTGCATTGAGTGCATTTCTTAGCACTAATTTAGCCACTATAGAAGGATTAAAAGGTTTCAAGATTAAAAACTTTAATTACACTATTGTTTATTAATTTCAATACACCACCCAAATCTTAGATTTTATTCAGAAACAAACAAAAGAAGCCACTGTAGTTTGTGAGGAATATGGATTTAATTAGGCAAATAAATTCGCATTGCGCTCATAAACAAATGAATTTAACATTGATTTCCTTACATTTTTCTCTTACATGGACACAGGTGATTTTCGAATGGGTGCATGCTAGAGTTCAGCGAACATACTCTGGCGAGCTTGATGTTTGTTCGAGTATTAGCGTACTTGATGGTGCTCGTTACTCGAACGAGCATCAAATTGCGTTCAACCCCGCCCCAGCTTTTGGCTCCTCCCCGCTGTGACGTGCCTGTTTTGGCCCTTCCCTGCCATGACGCAGCGCGCGTCATTTGAAAATTTTTGGTCTGGCAGGGAGGGGGAGGGGAAGGGGAAGAGAGAGAGACAGACGAACCAAGAAAAGAAAAAAAAAAAAAAGCTTGGGACCTGGCGTTCCACATACAAAAATGCTCAAGTCTCCCATTGTAGTCAATGGGGTTCGTTACTCGAGTAGAGCTCTCGAATTTTACGAAAAGCTCGACTCGAATAACGCGGACCCGAGCATTTGGGTGCTCGCTCATCTCTAGTGCATGCGCAGACCAGCTGTGCGGCGCGAGCACGCCGGAGAGGCCCCTTCAACGGGACAGAAGAGGCAGACTGCGCAAGCCCGTCTAATCGAGGCAGAAGAAGGCTTCGGTCGGCGCCATGGAGACGGGGACGCCAACACCGGGGGGGTAAGTATATAACTTCTGTATGGCCAATATTTAATGCACGATGTACATTACAAAGTGCATTTATATGGCCATACAGAAGTTTTTAACTTCACCTGCTTTTGCGGGGCAACCCCTTTAAGTTTCAGCTACAGTTGCAGCCCACAACTCCCAAAGGTAATTTTGTCTCGTAACTTGTACATCTTGATGACAAAGGATTACAATTGGCATTCTCAAGTGGCCAAACCATATTCTCCAGCATCTGTCGTCATTCTTTGTCAATTATGTTTTGGGTTGTTATCTTGGTGTAGTGTTGAACCACGACCAATAAGACAAGTGCTGAAACAGAGGGCATAGTGTACCAGGATGACGCGGGAGCACTTGGATTCCATGATTCCTTTGATTTTTAGTAAGTCACCACCTCTGAAACGTCCCCAGAGCCACCTCCATGCTTTACTGTGGGCTGAGTCATAGCACCTGTCACAAGATGAACAAACTTTCACCTCTTGGACTCAAACTTTGATTCATCTGCGAAAAGATCCTTTTTCCATTGACTAGTGGTCCAGCTCCTGTACTTCTTAGGCCACTGTAGCCTCTTCTTTTTATTACTGGTCCTAAGCAATTGTTTTCAAGCTGCAACACATCTCTTCAAGCCACTAGCTACAAAGCGGCATTTGACGCAACTTTCTTTCTCGGTTCCATCAGAGTAGCATGGATCTGATGGGCTGTTTTGAATCTTTCCCGTTTGCAACATGCTCTGATAAATTTATTGTCCTTATTTGTGGTTACTTGTCTAGGTTGCATTAGTCACATACAGTCTTGTTTTCAGCATATATCTTGAAGCTTCACTGCACAACACCTAGAGAAACTTTCTCCAGGTGAGCAATTTCATGCAAACTAACGTATACTGTGCATTTCTCAAAGTGACTATGGCAAATCACTTTTCGATTCATATCTCCTTCCTAGGAGCCATTCATGAAACCAAGTTACAAGGTCTCACAAGTTTACATAGTATCACAATACAAGGCAAACATCTGAGTTCTTTCAATGTGTAGTGGTGATTTAGAAACCTGTGTTCAAGAGAAAACTGTTTTTGTTGCCCATACTAACCAATCACAGCACGACTTTCATAAGAGGCGTAATTATCGTTACACTTTTGAGTTTTTTAGAGTTGTACGTCCAATAAGCGAGTGAATCATGTGAACTACCGGAGTGCAGGGAGCTTGTGCTCCAGCAGATGAACGAATCCATCATGAACCAACCACATTGAACATATTACCGAGGCTTTACCATCTACTGCTTGCTTCTCAATAATCGTCCAACAGAAAAATGGCTTCCATAAAAAGTGAAAATAACAACTTATTCAATTAACTTCTACATCTTTTCTGGATCCATTTCAACACTGTACATTTGGACATGGGACACCACCATATTTCTGATGTGTCTTCATCCCTACTTTTTGATGCAGTATAGCAAACGCCCTCCAAGTGTGCTCGATCAAGTTCCAGAGATGTTTGAACAGGCAGAGGATGTTTTCACCTCTCCGAGCATGCTCAAAGTGCAATGATGAATAGTCCTTCCATATTCTGGCCTTGAAAAATTAAACCTTTGCTATGGGCGACATAGTTTCTTTTTTGCACAGGTTTTGAAGCGCAGTTTCTTCCAAAAATAGGGTTTTTAAGGATATTTATTAGAGATGAGCGAGCATACTCGCTAAGGCAAACTACTCGAGCAAGTAGTGCCTTATTCGAGTACCTGCCCGCTTGTCTTTAAAGATTCGGCTGCCGGCGCGGGTGACAGGTGAGTTGCGGAAGTGAGCAGGGGGGAGTGGGGGGGGGAGAGAGTGAGAGAGAGATCTCCCCTCCGTTCCTCCCTGCTCTCCTCCGCCCCCCCCCCCCCCCACCGGAAGCTGAATCTCGCTCGAGTAGTTTGCCTTAGCGAGTATGCTCACTCATCTCTAATATTTATATAAATAGTGTATAAACACAATGTATGTGAGTGCTGAAAGTGTTTAAACCAGCAGCTGGACTCATATCTGTGTGTAAAACTCATCCTTTACAGAGAAATCGACAATCTGGTGATGTATTGAAAATAATGAGGATTAGGGTACATCTCACTCCTCAAGGTGACTTAAAGGGGTTGTCCCGCGGCAGCAAGTGGGTCTATACACTTCTGTATGGCCATAATAATGCACTTTGTAATATACATTGTGCATTAATTATGAGCCATACAGAAGTTATAAAAAGTTTTTTACTTACCTGCTCCGTTGCTAGCGTCCTCGTTCCCATGGAGCCGACTAATTTTCGCCCTCCGATGGCCAAATTAGCCGCGCTTGCGCAGTCCGGGTCTTCTGCAGTCTTCTATGGAGCCGCTCGTGCCAGAGAGCGGCTCCGTGTAGCTCCGCCCCGTCACGTGCCGATTCCAGCCAATCAGGAGGCTGGAATCGGCAATGGACCGCACAGAAGAGCTGCGGTCCACGGAGACAGAGGATCCCGGCGGCCATCTTCAGCGGTAAGTATTGAAGTCACCGGAGCGCGGGGATTAAGGTAAGCGCTCCGGTAAACTTTCTTTACTTCCCTGCATCGGGGTTGTCTCGCGCCGAACGGGGGGGGGGTTGAAAAAAAAAAAACCTGTTTCGGCGCGGGACAACCCCTTTAACTCTCGTCCTTCAAGGCCTATCTAAATATCCCTTTGAACCCTTAGTTTAAAACAGCTTATTGCCACAAGCACAGCCAGGCGACCTGCAGAGATTCAAGCTCTTTCCATTAAAGAACCTTATCTCGGGATTATGGATGATAGGATTGTACTGAAACTAGAGGCTACATTTTTGCCAGAAGTGACAATTGATTTCCAAAGAAACCAAGAGACCATCTTGCTATATTTCTATAATAATCCTCAGTTGGAAAAAGAGAATTCCGCACTTTGGATTTAAAGAGAAGAGTTCGTAGCTAAGGACTTTAGGACAGACTCCAAACTTCTATTCCAATTCTGTAGGAAGAATAAAAGCAAAGAAAGAATTCTAAAAGTTGGAATATTACAGCTTTAAAAACTTGCAGGTGGCTGAAAAAAATTAAAGCCCATTCTACTCAACCAATGCCAACTACTTGGGCTTAAAGGGCCTCTGTCGGCACCATTGAGCAGCAGAAAAACTGTTATGGTGCTCAAAGGGGAGGGAACTGAGAGTCCAGAGAGATATGTTTTATACTCCCCAGTTCCTGCGCTGCGTCCCCGCGAACTTGGCACACACATACAGCTTTACTCTATTCAGATGGCTCTGTACATCTGCTCTCTAGAGATGAGCGAGCCTACTCGGCCACGCCCCTTTTTCGCCCGAGTACCGCGATTTTCGAGTACTTCCATACTCGGGCGAAAAGATTCGGGGGGTGCCGTGGGTGAGTGGGGGGTTGCAGCGGGGAGTGGGGGGGAGAGGGAGAGAGAGAGGGCTCCCCCCTGTTCCCCGCTGCTAACCCCCGCTCCGCCACGCCTCCCCCCGGCGCCCCCCGAATCTTTTCATCCGAGTACGGAAGTACTTGAAAATCGCGGTGCTCGATCGAGTAATTACTCGAAACGAGTACGTTCGCTCATCTCTACTGCTCTCCCATTCATCTCTATAAGCCATCTGAATAGAGTAAAGGTGTATGTGCATGCCAAATTCACAGGGACGCAACACAGGAACTGGGAAATAGGGGAGTCTAAAACATATCTCTCACTTCTCTCCTTCAGAACTCTCAGTTCCCTCACCTTTGAGCACCATAGCATAGTTTATGCTGCTCAAAGCTCCTGACAGAGGCCCTTTGAAGAAAACCCGTCATATCCTATAAGAACTATAAACTAAGTTATGGTGCTTATAGGATAAGCAACAAGGAGTCCGGGGATGTGCTTTTTATACTTACCTAACTCCCTGTTCCAACACTATCAATGGTGGAAGTCGGCGCTCGGTCTACCAGTTTGATTCTTTTCTGTAGTCACTGTGTGCGCACTCCCATAGAAAAATTCCTGTTTTTTACGTGTAGTCGCCCGATGTCTATATATCTGGCCCCTCCATAATAGTTATACATGTCACATCTTCAGTGTAGATGCACTATGCAAATTGTCTTGTCTTTAGTTATATGTATTGCACAGCTGCAGCATGTAAGAGGTTAATGTCTCTGACTGGCTGAGATATGTCTGAAAAATGTAACAAGTTTGTCTAATCACATGGTGTTGTATGATATAAATATGTGTGCAAGGTGTGTTTAGAGAGAGTTTTTTGAAGTTGCATCTTCTTGAACGGTAGTGAGTGGAGTGCCGGCCACATGGAAGTACCTTCAACCCTCATGTGGTGAAGGGATGGAAGCTGAGGAGAAGTATCTATGATTCTATTCTGTGTATAATCAGGAATGTTAGGAGCACTAATTAAAAAACAGTAACACAAAACTTCCGGGGCATTGTCCACATTGCATTGCTTCTCCCATCACTGTTAGGCCTTGAATTGCGGAATCTGCATGGGGAACTTGCACTGAAGATGCGCAGTTCAAGCCACCCATAGGGAACCATGGGCGTCCGCGCTTGAACTTACATATGCGGATTTGTTTTTCAGATTCTGCATGCAGAAAACAATTCACAGCATGCTCCATTTTAGTGAGGATTCCATGCGGATGGCTTCCATTGAAGTCAATGAAAGCCGACCGATCTACAGCCTGTATGCAACCGATATTGCGGACGAGCTGTAGTTTATGCGGCAAAGCAGGAGTTTAAAAAAAAACCTGTATTGCGCATGTGCGCCGGCACGCTGGCCGGCATTTCCACACACATCCACAGAATAAAGATCAATGGATAGGCACGCAGGGTACTTGGCCGTGGGTGTTCTGGATTATGATTTCTCCAGCAGGCTTTTGGGGTATTTTGTCGCTTCCGAATTATATCGTGTGCACACTTCGTCGACCAGAATCAGACACAAATGCTGGTCTAAAACCGGGAGAGAGTCTCTACAATGTGTAGAGGCTCAGGCTTTTTATTATAACACATGACAACCGCCCTTCAATGGGCGTGCAACAGATTACATCAGTAACATATATATATTCTTATTCGCTAGGTTATATAGAATCCTCCCCTCCTTTCTGCCCACCTTCTCTCAAGTCCCGTGTAGTTTGGACTTTGTCCTCTTTAGCATGCAGACAACCTTAAGCAGTTTCTGTGTATGTGGCAACCTATTGTTTAACTAGCTTGTATGAGGAGTGGAAGGGGGCTAGGTAAACACTCAGTATTAAACACAGGATATACACGACACTATGGCCCTTTAACTCTTAGAGGCTGGTTGTACAACTTGTGTAACTTCTATGTACTTAGAGCAAATACTATGATTAGATTGTGTGTGTGTCCTTTAAACTCCTCAGAGCTTAGAGTCATTACAACAGCAAAATACATTTGGGTTATACAAATCGATAGACATTTTATACCAAAATAATCAACATGTCTATCACAATCCCCCCTTAAAATGTCTATCCTCTAATTCTCTATCTAATTTTCACAGTTCTCTGCGCATGAGCCTATAACTGGAGCGCGTTGAAGGTTCGTTTTAGGGTCTTCAAGGGGGTGTAGGACTTGTCCACTCCTTCTGGGGATGCATTCAGCAAACTCATGGTGGGAGCGACTTTTCCAGCATCAGTTTCACAGGTCTCTTTGACACAGGGGATAACACAGCAGACTAGAACAGAAAAGGTAACCATCAGTTCACATACAACAGCAACGCCCGTCTGTGCCAGGATCCTTTACCACCCGCTCATCCATGGCGAGTACTGGTCCCAAAAGTTAGCTCTTTTTAGTTAGTGCGGTCAGCTTCTTAATGGCAACTGCGTCTTTACCCGCGGGTCACGTGTCGTCTAGGATGTAGGTACAACAAATCTCCCCTATCATCTTACAGACACTCCCCTTTTTAGCTAAAGTCATATCTAAGGTCATTCTATTTTTAAAAAAAGTCATAGTCGAGGTAGGTCCTATTGGTCGACTAGTCCCTATAAGGCGTCTCTAGTATAATTTATAAACCACTGCTAACTATAATAAACATAATTAATCCAGTCAACATTTATTTACCCTAATGATCAGGAAAATGGACTCGAATCTAGTTTTAACTTGGTCTCTAATTTTTAAAACTCGTCAGGTACCCCCCTTGGCTATCCTATGACGTCAATGTATACGTGTAGATCAAAACTACCACCAGGGGTCTCTCTTCTCGCTCTAGCATAATGTTACAATACTAGTAGCGTGCACAGGTACGCACGGCGTGGGACTCCCTAATCTTCACCCACACCAATGTCCCTCCTGGAGATAGTCCTAATGGTGAACACGTCCAGGTCGCCTCACCCTTGCGTCAGGGTTTTCCCACTGCCCGTAAGTCCCTACTCCTAGGAGGGGGGATCCCTACCTCACCTCAGAGGGAGGCCATGGATTCCCTGGGCTCATTTCCGGGCATCCATACCCTCTATCTGTACAAGTTAACACCCCACAGGGTGTGCCCTCGCCGGAACTTAAGGTCTTCTGCACTATCCCTAGGCAAATGGGAATTCCACTGACAATCCATCTTAGGAGATCGGGGCAGGCGCAGTACTAGTACATTTCTCCTTTTCTTTGGTAGCGTATGTGGTTGGCATTATCGGAACTGGCTCTTCATCTTTTTTAAACAAGGGAAATATTGGTGAGTTCCCCAAAAATCTCCCTCTACCCTGCCTAATTGCCTGGCAGGTGTAGTTTCCAGGGTAGTCAGTAATACTCTCTCCGGTGCAAAACACTTAAGTAGTTATAGAGTATTCCTTCTTCCATTTCTCACGGACAGTGTAATTAGCGGAAATGTTCGTGAAGAGACTAATAAACCACTGTTCAGCATCTACAGGGAGATTTAGGGGGACCATCCCCGAGTGTAGTCGGGCACTACCGCACACGCAACAGTTAGACTTGTTGCTCCTGTTAGCATTGTACCTCATCAACTCCAACCAGAGATTCTGGTCAGAGTAGCCAGTCGCTACTGTCAAGGTGTCCACAAAAGGTAGGGTCGGCTATGATCATCATGTTCGTCAAGGTCTTTATCTTACGGCGGAGGGGGTTAATTATGGGCACGGGACTAAGTGAAGGCTTCCATTCGGCTGCATCTACCATACCCCTTATTTTAAACTTCCCTAAGGGATCTGTCCTCCCGTACCGGTATGTCCCCAGACTATAAGTCCCTCCGTCCCCCGGGCTTGGATCTCCCATGGTTAGTGTAACAACCGCATTAAAACCAAGCAGCATACTAAGTTCAGCCTTCCAATACCTGCTGTCCTTATTACTCTCAAGGAGGGTTATACAACTAATTAGGGATTTCCCGCTCTTATCTTTCTTATTTAAGGCACTTCGCGGTTTATAGGACTAGTCTATTCCTGTGTTCCATCCCACTAATCCCCAATAACGGCAGTCTTCTCCCCAGACTTTATCAGTGGCGCAAACATATTGTATTCCCCGGGTATGCAAGTCATATAACCAGCTGGACTGAGCTAAATCTGGCCTGCGGTGGGATCTTGCGCCTAGACACGGGACCACAGTACAATAGTCGAAGGAATATGCGGCTACTTGAGCATTGGACGAGTTATACTAGAAGGTAACCGTACCCTTATATTCTTCCGACTAAGGATTCCAGTCGCCACCCTCCTCTCTCACTAGCCTTAACCAGAGTAATGTCTTTGGCACAACTAAGACTGGTCTCCCGGATCTGAAGCTTTCTTACAGTATGAAGCGTGGATCCATGTAAGTCTTTCGGCTAGTTTCACAGCTGTGGCAGTAGTCAGAAGCACCTGGTAGGGGCCATCAAATCGGGGCTCAGGAGGGTGCTTCCTGGGGAACTTCTTGACGCACACCCAATCCCCAGGCTGCAAGATATGTGTCCCAGTGTCTGCCTCTGAGTCTGGAAGAGAACACCTGTGCATAGGCTTTGGTTAGTTCTTTAACAACGGAAATCACATACTCAGTCAACACATCAGATTGTAATTGTAACCACTGAGGATAGTAACGACCTAGCCTTGGGGCTAGCCCAAACAATCTCGTAGGGAGATAATGTATAATCCCCCCTGGGTTCATATCTAACACTGTATAAGGCTATTGGATGACAGTCTTTCCAAAGTGGCGTCATTTTTAAGTATCTTACTTTTTAGCGTGCCACTAAGTCTCTCCACCTTTCCACTACTCTAAAGATGGTAGAGTATGTAAAAGGCCTGGGATACACCCAGAGCAGACATGACATGTTACATTTACCTGCGAAGTTTATACCTCTGTCTGACTCTGAATCACCTCTGGTACCCCATATTCACAGTTTACCTCGTTCATGAGCTTCTTTGCGGTTACCTACTTGTTTGCCTTGGTAACAGGGTCAGCCTCCAACCTGCAAAGACATCAACAACAACAAGCACATATTCATACTTCCCAACAAGTGGGAGCTGAACGTAGTCAATTTGCAATCCCTGAAATGGGTAGAGTGGTCCCGGCAAGTGTGATGTGGCAAATTTACTTCTGCCCTGACTCACCTATGGCATAGATCATGCTAAACCGGACAAATGATGCAGCAGCTACAGAGAACCCAGAAGTCGCCCAACCTCTTTCAAGCGTCGTCGTCAGTGCTGCTTTACTAGGTGGGTCTTTGCGTCCATCAGCTGGGCCATCATGGGATACAGGAACTGTGGTGGGCAAGTGCTGTTGACCGTTCACCACACGCTGTCCTGTTTCTGCTGCTCCCATATTAGTCCATTTATTCTTTTTTTCCTTGCTGGCTGGTAACTGTAAAAGTCTTTAGCATATCAAAGTCCAAATTTTTGTCAATGTCCAAAGTTTTTTACCACTGACTCATGCTGTCAGTATCTTTCTTCCACGGCTTGAGGGCCGCTGCCTTTGCTGCGCTGTCAGCAAGGGTGTCGTCTCTCGCCTCTCCAGTGTAGGAATCGGTGCGAACTCTCAACTTTGTCAGGTAGAAGCAGGGCCTCCATGCGACTCTGTACCGCTGCACCATTCTCAATTGGTTGTCCTGCTAAGGTAAAAAAACTATCTGGCCTTCCATATTGGGCCGTAATCATGAGCTATGCCAAATGCATACCAGGAGTCAGTGTAAAGGATTGCCGGTCTTACCTCTCGCCACTCTACTCGCCTCAGTGAGGGCCTTCAATTCCGCTTCTTGTACTGTGACATGCGGAGGCAGAGCTTCTGCTTCTAGGACATCTTGTTGTGTGACCACTGCATATCCGATGTGGAGTCATCAGTCCTCACCCTGGTACCATCTGCAAAAAGCTCAACATATGCATTATCAACAGAGGTTCTGATAACTGTTTGCATACCTGCAGTTTCTTACCGAATTAGTACTAAATAATCGTGTTGATGTTCTATTTCACATGGCTCAGAATCTTGTTATCTTTTTCCATTTATTTATTTTTATTTTTTCAAACCCAATAGCTGATCTACAACACCTAGATCATCTATGACCCAGAACACCTATGCCTCCCCCCTTTTGAACCGCAATACTCAATGGAAAAAGAGTCATTGCGTTCAAACTAGTAAACCAAGAGGCACAAAAACAAGCACTTTGTAGGTCAAGGTGACATTGTATGCAGCGAAGTCTGAGCGAAAATCTCCTTAAAAAAAATTTTTTTTTTTTCCTTTCAGGTCGCAGTTAGCATTTTTTAACACAAGGGGGCGCCACACAAGCGCTGCTGACGTGATTACCAGCGGGGAGCTGCAGCACCCCAGCTGGTAATTGCTGCAGTGGTGAGCGGCGTCGGCACGCTGAGGGCCACATAACACGAGGCAGCGGGCTGGACTCGGCCCGCGGGCCTTGTGTTTGACACGTGATCTAAGGGCTTAACAGCTAACTTCAATAATGGCTTTTGTTGTTGGCTGTCAGCTGTTGAAAGCAGATGACACTTGTTGGGTATGGAGTGGGGTTGGCTCCCCAGCTCTCTCCATTCACCAACCGTGACTGACTGGCGTACATTTACGAAGGCTAGTAGTTAATATAATAATATAATTTTTTTTTGTATAGCGCCAATTTATTCAGCAGTGCTTTCAAAACACGGGGGAAACACAAACAGTATGACTACTACATGTTGTATAGAATTATTTGGAGTCAGACGGTGTTGGGGTGATACAGGAGGTACAGGGGCAGGAGATGAGGCACAAGGGAATACAAACAATACGGAAATGATGAGTGGTATTTAATTATTAGGAAACAAAACAAGGGGGGTGATAAGGAGGTACAGGGGCATAAGTTGTGTACGACAGGCAAAGTAGGGAGCTAAAGGAAAAGGGGCATGGGGCATGTTGTGTGTGGGGGGGATTAGGTCAGGAGATTTGGTATGCCTCCCTGAAGAGGTGCGTTTTTAAGGCACATCTGAAGTTCCGTGCGTCAGGGATTGTCCAGATGTTTTGGGGAAGTGCGTTCCAGAGGACCAGTGCTGCTCTAGAGAGGTCCTGGAGGCGAGCATGTGAGGATCGAATTAGAGGGGCGTTTATTCTACTTGTGTTGGCTGATCGGAGTGTGCGGGCTGGGGGATGTACAGACAGAAGGTAGGCAATGTACGGTGACAAGGCAATACCAACACCCACTAGCCTCTCCATTTTATATCAATGACCACAGCCCCAAAGACACAAAAAGGCTGCATGCAATAATTGTTTGTAACTGCTCATGTCCATGGGCATTATTTTGCACGTGATGCATGGCCACGTGATACCCTGTGAATGGAGTCAATGGACTTTCATTGATCCATGCACATGAGCGTTTAGATACTCATGAAAAATAGACCACAACATGCTGTATTTCTCTGTAAAATGTGATTGTTCTCAGTAAGAGAAACCACGTAATCTTGTAGATATGATACCTTTTAAAGGGGTTGTCCCGCGAAACAAAGTTGGGGTATACACTTCTGTATGGCCATATTAATGCACTTTGTAATGTACATTGTGCATTAATTATGAGCCATACAGAAGTTATTCACTTACCTGTTCCGTTGCTAGCGTCCCCGTCTCCATGGTGCCGTCTAATTTTCAGCGTCTAATCGCCCGATTAGACGCGCTTGCGCAGTCCGGTCTTCTCCCTTCTGAATGGGGCCGCTCGTGCCAGAGAGCTGCTCCTCGTAGCTCCGCCCCGTCACGTGTGCCGATTCCAGCCAATCAGGAGGCTGGAATCGGCAATGGACCGCACAGAAGACCTGCGGTCCACCGAGGGTGAAGATCCCGGCGGCCATCTTCACAAGGTAAGTAAGAAGTCACCGGAGCGCGGGGATTCGGGTAAGTACTATCCGGTTGTTTTTTTTTAAACCCCTGCATCGGGTTTGTCTCGCGCCGAACGGGGGGGCTATTGAAAAAAAAAAAAAAAACTTTTCGGCGCGGGACAACCCCTTTAATGGCTAACAAAAATACATGATGTTACAGTGAGCTTCCGAACCAACATAGGGTTCTTCTTCAGGCTTTTTTTTTAAGCCTGAAGAAGAACCCTGTGTTGGTTCGGAAGCTCACTGTAACATCATGTATTTTTGTTAGCCATTAAAAGGTATCCTATCTACCAGATTACTTGGTTTCTCTTGCTGGGAACAATCACATTTTGCTCTACTGGCTGACACGGTACCAGATCTTTGTTTTCAGTATTTCTCTGCGTACCACGCAGCATGAGCCCTATACATTTGTATAGGCAGCGTATGCAAACGTTGTCCATACGTAAAACATTGCATATGGGCGGTGGTTCATACGCAACCCCACTATGAAACAGCACGGGGAATTAAAAAAAATAGAGTGACACTGCTCCCGACCGTGTGTGTGTGATATGTGGGCATGTGAGTACACCCTCATACATATACGCGATCTCTGCCCGCAGAGACGATGCTTACAAACACTGGTAAAATGTTGCAAATAGCTCCTATTGAAAACTGTTGTCCGTAACAAAAGGCGATAGGACCTGAATAACTTTTGCTACTTTTTTCTGTTGCTCTTTAACAAAAAATAATATTGATAGACCCATTATGAATCAGTGGAATCTATTGAAAAGTGGATCTTAAGAGATGGCTCACTTGCACCACATATTGTAAGTCTGAGAAGGGGTGTAGAGCACTTCCATGTATAGAACAGAAAATGGCCTGGAGAACAAGCCTATAGTATAAATAACTGCAGTGATGCTACATAATGTCACAAGAATACTTGACATTTCCATTTTCTTAACAAATAACCTTGCATTTATCTATAAGGAAGTTCAGCTGTGACATGCTTATCTAGACCTTAAAGGGGTTGTCCCGCGGCAGCAAGTGGGTCTATACACTTCTGTATGGCCATAATAATGCACTTTGTAATGTACATTGTGCATTAATTATGAGCCATACAGAAGTTATAAAAAGTTTTTCACTTACCTGCTCCGCTGCTGGCGTCCTCGTCTCCATGGAGCCCACCTAATTTTCGCCGTCTAAAATGGTCGAATGGCCAAATTAGACGCGCTTGCGCAGTCCGGGTCTTCTGCTTTCTTCAATGGGGCTCCGTGTAGCTCCGTGTAGCTCCGCCCCGTCACGTGCCGATTCCAGCCAATCAGGAGGCTGGAATCGGCAATGGACCGCACAGAAGAGCTGCGGTCCACGGAGGAAGAGGATCCCGGCGGCCATCTTCAGCCGGTAAGTATAGAAGTCACCGGAGCGCGGGGATTAAGGTAAGCGCTGAGCGTTTTTTTTTTTAAGTCCCTGCATCGGGGTTGTCTCGCGCCGAACGGGGGAGGGGTTGAAAAAAAAAAAACCCGTTTCGGCGCGGGACAACCCCTTTAATTGTGTTCAATGCATTATCAACTACGGTACTTCACATGGGAAAGTAGTGTATATACAGATTAAGTAGTATTGTGCGTACAACATGTACAGTACTACTGCAATATGCTGACTGCTACAAACAATATTTATTAATCAGCATCTGTCATCAAAAGGCTGTTTTAAAGGCTTTGTACATTGTTTGTCCCATTACAACGGCATCTGTCAAAGGGTGGGCTATATTAGGTATCAGGTGAAGATTCAGCTCTTGAATTTGATATTTTGAATTCAGGAAAAATGGTCAAGTGTAAGGATCTTATGACTTTGTCAGGGACCAAATACCCTGTTTCCCTGAAAATAAGACATAGCATGATTTTTCAGAATTTTTGAGGATGCAAAATGATTTTTCAGGCTTTTTGAGGATACTTGAAATATAAGCCCTACTCCAAAATTAAGCCCTGCTAAAAGTTAATTAAAAAAGTCAATTTAAATAGTGTCCAGGCAGCTATACATGTAAAAAAGTTAAACCTTTTTGAACAAAAATTAATATGACACTGTCTTATTTTCGGGGAAACACGGTAGTGATGGGTTGATAAGTGGGTCAGAGCATCACCAAAGCATCAGGCATAGTGTGGTGTAACTGGTAAAGAACAATCAGTAAACTGGCAAGAGAGTTATGGCTGCTCAAAGCTCATTGCTGCAGATAGGAGTAAAGGCTAGTTCCTGTCATCCCATAGAAGAAGTAATGCCGGCTATGATAGAAAGGTGACAGAACACACAACGGATCATAGCTTGGTAAGGAGTTGGCAGAATGCCCACATTGACCAATATCCATCACAGAAATAGTCTACAATGGGCATGGACCAACTGGACCATGGAGCAGTGGAAGAAGGTGGCCTGGCCTCATGAACCAAGTTTTCTTTTACATCATGTGAGTGGTCAGGCATGTGCGTCACTTACCTTCAGGAAAAAATGGCACCAGGATGCACAACGCAAAGGAGGAAAGAAGGCAGCAGAAGTGTCACTGGCAATAATGTGGATGTTACATTGACATGTAGATCCTACCACTGGCGTAACTATAGAGGATGCAGGGGATGCGGTTGCCCCCGGGCCCAGGAGCCTTAGGGGGCCCATAAGGCCTCTCCTCTCCATATAAGAAGCCCAGTACTATGGATAATGCATTATAGTTGGGGACCTGTTACAGGTTTTGCATTGGGGCCCAGAAGCTTTAAGTTACGCCTCTGGATCCTACCCAAATGCTGATGCGAACCAGGTTCACCTTTTTGTGACAATAGTATTCCCTAAATGTAATGGCCTCTTTCAGCAGGATAATGTGCCCTGCCATACTGCAAAAATTGAAAATAGGTAAGGAATGGTTTTAGGAACATGCTCAAGTTGTTGTCTTGGGCTCCAAATTCCCGGGTCTCAATCTAATGAAGCATCTGTGGACTGTTTTAGAAAAACTAGTCTGACCCATGAAGGCTCTACCTCACCGCTAAGTTGTCTGAGTTATTTTTTTCTTTTTTTAATTCCTGCTCCTCATGGCCAAAAATAATAAAAGACACTACACCCTCCTCTCCCGACTCTCTGTATGCCCAGCTCTGTAGCTCTGTTCTGGCTGCCAGGTAGGGGATGTCATGGGCTCAGTGCAACCTATAAACACAGCCCTGATGGCCAGAACAGAGCTGTGGTATGAGACGGACGGGGAGTTGGGACACGTGAATATAGGGTTTTTTTATTATTTTTGATCACGTGGAGCAGGAATATAAACAAATAACTCAGATAACCCCTCTAGATTAACTGCTGCACACATCGTGGTCCCAGATACCCCAGGATAGCTTGAGGGTCTTTTCACATGGGTCGAAATATTCCACAAAAGTGGAATTGTCAGCAGGATTCTGCTATTTTCAATTTCGCACTAAAATCAGCACATTAGGAGTGTGGATTTGGGGGCTGAATATTCTGCAGTTGGGTATATTCCACAATGCTGTTGCTAAATATTCTATCCTGTATTAACGGTTCCTCAGAGGTCTTGTGGAGTCCATGCCTTGATGGGTTAGAGCTGCTTTGGTGGCATGAATGGGACCTACATAATATCAGGCAAGTGGTTTTAATGTTATAACTGATTAATGTGTTACATTGAGTTAAGCTGCACTAAAGGCCCATTGACATGCAACGATTATCACTCAATATTAGCTCAAAAGCCATCGTTTGAGCGACAATCATTGTGTGTAAATGCTCCCATCTTTCACTCTTCGGCTGAATCATGATTTTTAGGTGAGCATAAAATCCATCGTTCAGCTGGAGAGTAGATAACACAGACTGCATGCTGTGTTTGCTGTCCATAATGCAGTATTCTCCACGGGAGCTGCTGATTACATTGTATTCAGCAGAAACCCCTGCAGCAGGACAAAGGAGCTGCATGCAGAGAACTGACCACCCGCTGTTCTCAGCATACAGCTCCCGGAGCTCATTTACATGCAAATGAAGGTGATAAGCTGTTAATGGACATTAGTGTCTATTAACAGTTTATGCAAAACAATCTTTTGAATGCTTTTAAGGCTGCAATATTCCTTCCTTCATTAATTTACAGACCCCCCTAATAATTAGTTTGCAACTTGCTCCTAGTTTTAGACTTTTTTACATGAGTATAGCCCTCTCAGTAGTACATGCTGGGAAAGAGTTTTGTGTATCTAGGATACTGCTGCCGTCACTAGCTCTCGTTCATTAGTATATCTTTATTCCTGTACTGCTTTCCCCTTGAAATACAGTCTGTGTGTAATTTCCTCCCTCCTTCGTTAACATGAATGTCTGTATGTGGCCGCTTTCACAGGGACGAGAAAATCGTGGGAGATAAGTGCATTGCGAGACGCACAAATCTCGTTGCGAATATGAACCCCATTCTTTTGAGTGGAGTCATATACACGAGTGCTGTTTTCCTGCACCACATTGCAGGGCGGGAAAACATTGGGGCATGCTCTATCTTTACACATTTCTTGGAACAAATCGCCCATTGATTCCAATAGGACCTTAAATACATTGCATGGCTCTCGTATGCCGTGCTATGTGCGTGCGATTGTGGTGCGAGGTTTTCTATTGAAAGTAATGGGAAACATGATACTCTATCGTGCGTAAAACTCGCATGATAGGATCAGAACTTCATAGATGCAATGCGTTGTTGCCTGAAAAATGCCTCGCATCTGCGGGTAAATCACACGTTCACAAGCGCGATATTGGGTCAAGTTTCACGGCCTGATATCGCATTTGCCTGTGTGATCTCTCCCCAGCCCCCTGCTCTCTCATGTCTGATGCTGCCTAAGTCATCTTTTCTCCTGTAAACTCTGGGTGCTCTTCTCTCTCTAAGGCCTCCTGCACACGGGCGGAAATTCTGTGCCGGGATTACCCGCAGAATTTCCCCCCGTACACGGCTGCATAGGATTGCATTACAACACGCAATCCTTTGCAGATGGCCGCGATTTGTCTGCGCAAAATCCTGCGCAGAAAACAAATCACGGCATGCTCTATTTCTGTGCGGGGCTTGCAGAGCCCCGCACAGAAATGTCACTCCCCAGGCCGCCGGCTCCGGTCTGCGCATGCGCCGGCAGCCGGCACATGAAAGATCCGGGGCCGCGGGAGCAGGTGAGTGTCGCGCTGCTCTCTGCAGGGGCTCGGGTCGGGTCCTGCTGCGAGAATTCTCGCAGCAGGATCCGACCCAGCCGTCTGCAGGCGGCCTAAGGGTGACTACCCACTACCGATCTCGCGGTAAATTGCGATTTTGCGCGATCGCGATTTTAACATTACTAGTCCCATAGACCCCTGCAGGGAAAAAAATGCTGCGAAGTTCGCAGGGAAAAAAAACTGTAGTGGGTGGGCGCCCTAAGGCTAGTTTTTGAGTTGTAGATTTTGCTGCCAGAAAGTCGCTGCAAAATTGTGTATTTGTTCCCGCGATTTTTGTGTGTCAGCAATGTTTTCTTTTTAAAATAATCTCGCATCGGATTGTTGCCACCCACGATAAAATTTGTCAATTTTTTTTATTGCGAAAGTCAATAGGACTTTCTAAGGTTAAAATCACAACGCAGAAAGATAGAGCATGCCGCAGATGAGAAGGAAACCATTGTAAATAATTGGTTTCATAATCTGCTTTTTTACATGAGGGTGCTTTCACACGGGCGAGAAAATCGTGCGATATTCACATGATGCAAGAGTCAGTAAAAAAGAGGATTATGAAACCAACGATTTTCAATGGTTTCCTTCACATCTGTAATATTTTCACTTATGCGATGTTCAGAAAACAAAAAATCGCAGCATGTTCTATCTTTCTGCTTTCTTTGATTTTTTTTATCTCCCATGTTTCCCTATGGAGCCTCCTTTTTATCGCATCGAACGACAAGAAACAGTTAAACGACAACGACGATTTTAACATTAGAAAGTCCTTTTTGACTTTCGCAATAAAAATTATAGAATCATACAATGGTAGAGTTGGAAGGGACCTCCAGGGTCATCGGGTCCAACCCCCTGCTCAGTGCAGGATTTACTAAATCATTCCAGACAGATATTTGTCCAGCCTTTGTTTGAAGACGTCCATTGAAGGAGAACTCACCACCTCCCGTGGTAACCTGTTCCACTCATTCATAACCCTCACTATCAGGAAGTTTTTTCTAATTTGTGTCTCCTCCCTTTCAATTTGACCCTATTGCTTCTAGTCTTTCCTTGTACAAATGACAATAGGGCTGATCCCTCTGCACAGTGACAGCCCTTCAGATATTTGTAGACAGCTATTAAGTCTCCCCTCAGCCTTCTTTTTTGCAAGCTAAACATTCCTAGATCCTTTAACCGTTCCTCATAGGCCATGATTTGCAGACCACTCACCTTCTTGGTAACTCTTCTCTGAACTTGCTCCAGTCTGTCTATGTCTTTTTTAAAGTGGGGTGTCCAGAACTGGACACAGTATTCCAGATGAGGTCTGACTAAGGAAGAGTAGAGTGGGACAATGACCTCACGTGATCTAGACTCTATGCTTCTCTTAATACATCCCAGAATTGTGTTTGCCTTTTTGGCTGCTGCATCATACTGTTGAGTCATGTTCAGTTTATGATCTATTAGTATACTCAAGTCTTTATCACATGTACTGATGCTTAGCCCAATTCCTCCTATTCTGTATGTGTTTTTTTATTTTTCTTGCCCAGATGTAAGGCTTTGCATTTATCCTTGTTAAATACCATTCTGTTAGTCGCCGGCCCACTATTCAAGCTTTTCTAGATCTTTTTGAATACTCTACCTCTCTTCTCCAGTGTTAGCTGTCCCTCCTAGCTTTGTTTTGTTGGCAAATTTGATCAGTTTCCCACCAATTCCCTCCTCCAGATCATTTATAAAAATGTTGAACAACACTAGGCCTAAGACAGAGCCTTGTGGTACCCCACTTGATACATTCTTCCACTTGGATATGCAGCCATTTATGACTACTCTTTGAGTACGATCACTCAGCCAGTTGTAAATTTACCTGACAGTTGCCTTGTCAATCCCATATTTGGTGATTTATTCAATAATAATGGTATGAGATACTTTGTCAAATGCTTTACTAAAGTCAAGATATACCATATCCACCGCATTTCCCTGATCAACCCAGTCAGTCATTCTGTCATAGAAGGAAATTAGATTCGTCTGTCATAACTTGTTTGTTACAAACCCATGCTGGCTCTGGTTAATTACTCCCTTTTCATCCAAGTACTTGCATACTTGCTGTTTAATAATTTATTCAAAGATCTTTCCCGGTATAGAAGTCAGGCTCACAGGCCTGTAGTTTAATGGATCCACCATCTTCCCTTTTTTGAAGATAGGGACAACATTTGCCCTTTCCCTATCTTCTGGGACTTCTGTTCTCCAGGAGTTTTCAAAGATTATGGCAAGGGGTTCCGCAGTTACCTCTGCTGCTTCCTTTAGTATCCTAGGATATAATTCATCTGGACCTTGAGACTTGAAATCATTTAAGTTAGCTAAGTGTTCCCTCACCATCTCTCTGCTTATAGATAGTTTACAATCTTTTATTCCCCCATAGCACAGGGAAGATCAGTTGATGTTCCATCTACTTTTTGAGAGAAAACAGATACAAAATAGGAATTTAAAAGTTCGGTCTTCTCAACATCATTCTTAACCAATTCACCATTTTCATCCTGTAAGCATCCAATAGCATCTTTGACTTTTCTTTTGCTTTTGACATACCCCCAAAATCCTTTTTTTATTGCTTTTGGCCTCTCTTGCAAGCCTCAATTCACTCTTTATTGTTAATTTTGATGGTGGTTATACCATTTCCAGCTGTTTTCATGATCTTTGTCTTTTTGATGTTCAAGAAGAGAACTTTTAGGTCACTTTTTTTTTGGCTGCCATTATTAACTGTTCTAGATCATCTTGCCTTTCTGCAAGACGGGTGGTATCATCGGCATGTAGTAGATTTTTATGTTCCAGCCTCCTACTTTCACACCAATTTCTGACTCAGCCAAGCTGATTTTCCTCATAACTGCCTCAGTATATATGTTAAAAAGAAATGGTAACAGAATGCACCCTTGGCACACTCCTTTTCTGATTTTGAACCAGTTTGTGTCCCCAAATGGTGTATGGAGTGTTGCTTCCTGATTGATATAGATTGATCTTATGAGCTCACTGAGACGTGTCGGGACACCCATTTGTTTGATGCAAATCCAGAGCTTCTTATGGTCTAAACAACCGAAAGCCTTGGTGCATTCAATAGAGCAGAAGTAGAGGTCTTTTTGGTATTCTCGTGATATGATCACGAGTGTCTTTGCCTTTTCGAAGACCAGCTTGCACATCAGGCATTTTATATTCCATGATTGCTGCTATTCGTTTCTGAATAATCTTCAGCAGAACTTTGCTTGCATGTGGCATCGGTGCGATTGTTCGGTAATTGGAGCAGTGACATGCATCCCTTTTTGGGGGGGTGTTGTGATGAAAACAGATCTCACCCACTGTTGTGGCCAAACTTTTGTTTCCCAGATCTTCTGACATAGAGCTAGTAGTTTCCTCTTATGGACTGCTTTAATCAATTCTGCTTGCAAATTGTCAGTTCCTGGTGCTTTGCGGTTTGGAAGTTGTTTTAATGCCCATTCGATTTCTGCTTCTGTGATGTTAGGCTCTTGCTCTGCCATATTCTCCTCTGCATTTGGCAGAGAGGAATGGAATGGAAAACCGCTACTAAGTGTGAGGAACGTGAGTTTATGATAGGGTAGAGAGAGAGTTTGCTGGGAGAAAAATCTCACAGATAACTTAGACTGTGGATTATACAAATGCCCCGAGAATCCTCCCTGCTGCACCACTACAATTTGCTTCTGTATAAAGACTGTTTTATTTAAATATACTTTCAAGAGTTTAAGTAAACGAACAGAATCAACCGTTCCCGCCGCTCGTTCAGAAAATACCCTGTGTGTGGACTACTTTATTACATCTGAGAGATCTGCTGCTGCGGACGGAATGGTGGCGTCACGAGTGACAATTGGACTACAGGTAACCTCCGGTTACCATCCCTGTGATCTTCCCCCGCAGTAAAGTGGTTGGGTCCTGAGCTACCCCCAGAGGAGATGGTAGAGCCCCGTGACAAGGTCTTTCTCTACTCCGCTGTCTCCTCAGCTGTGGGCATGCTCCTCGGGCGCTGCAGTTTTAGCCTCTTCTAATTCCTTGCAGTGTTCTGTCCAGTATTGTCCTTTGTCACGTCTAGCTGCTCTTTGGAAATTAGCACTTAGCTTCCTTACTTCGTCTTTGTTTACTGCAGCCTTGGCTTTTCGTCTTTGATTTGCAATGGTGATTGTTTCATCAGTAAGCCGCCTGGGTGTTTTCACCTGTTTTTTTTCAAGTTATCTGGTGTTTTGCTACTTCATTAATAGTTGTTTTTATTTCCTCTGACAGTTCATCAGGGCCAGGCCGGGCTAACATGGGCGAGTTTGTATTGTGGATTCCGCAATCGCCGTCTGCCCGGGCGATCCACAGTAAAATGCGGGCATGGAAAAGCATGCATTTTCAATTTTTCATTCACACTCACAAATACGAATTGCGTATCCCACGAGTGGAAGAAAAATTGCAGCATGCTCTATTTTGCTACGGAAATGATGTCCGTCCAACGCGCAGCCCATGTGCAATTAGCATTGCGTATGGGCTGTGGGTACCCGCGTCATCGCTAAGCGACGGTGTGCGAAATACAAATAAACAAAAAAAAAGTATAGTGCACATGACCACCTGCGTGACTCCGCGGTCATCCAACCCGCATGTGTGAGCCCGGCCTGTCTATGATAGTTAAAATATGATGCATTAAATCGATTCTTCAATGAAATTTTAGGGATATGAGAGCCTAATATCAGGTTGAAGTTAACTGTATTTACATGCTGTGTTTATCTCAGTAGCATTTTTGAATGTGTCTAGATTATAGGCAGTGGATAAAATAAAAATGTGTGAGAAAATGACTAGGAAGACCTTGACAATTATTTTTCAAGCATAACAAGATAGAGTAAAGAAATGCAAAGTACAGAATGAACCATCATGGAACGTTTCACAGGAAACACTGATAATTGTCCTCTAAATATAGCATCTCGTCACACTGAAACTAGGCTATATAACCCTCAGAGAATTAAAGAGTTCATACCCTCACTCCAAACATTCATGGGCTATGGCCTATCCTAAAGATTTAAAGCGGTATTCCCACTTCTGCCCATTACAGCATTGTGCTGCCATAACTAGTACCCTATCAAGACATGCCTGTGGCATGTCTTCATAGGCTGCCTATCAAAACGCGGTGTAATGCAATACTATGGCATTGCATTATACTTTATGAGCAATCCAACTATCTCAAGTTCAGGTCCCCTATGTGGACTAAAAATATGTTAAACTGGCATAAAAAAAAGTTTTATTAATCATTAGAAAAAATGCAAAGGTAATACAAGTTTAAAAAACCCTTTTACCATATTTATGAAAAAAAAAGAGACAACAAAAACATACTTGGTATCACCGCAAGTCCAATCTATCGAAGTAACGCATTATTTTACATGCATGGCGAACATTGTCAGGGGAAAAAAAATACACAATGTCAGAATTGCACTTTTTTTTGGTCACCCAATCTCCAAGAAAAAAAAACTTTTAAAAAAGTGATCAAAAAGTCATATGAACTCCAAAATGGTGCCAATGAAAACTACAGGCCATGCCACAAGAATCGAGCCCTCACACAACTATATGAACAGAAAAATAAAAATGTTATGGCAGTCAGAAGGGACGCCAGAAAATAAATTCATTTTTTTCCAAAGATATTTTAATTTTTAAAAAAGAGCCAAAAAAGTATATAAATTTGATATCTTTGTAATTGTACTGACCCGTAGAATGAAGTTTTTGTACCATTTTTGTCTTAGTGTGTACACTGTAAAAACAAGATTCCCCAAAAAGATGACAGAATTGCATTTCTTTTTTTTTCATTTCACTCTACTTAGAAATTTAGAAATGTTTTTAAAGCTTTTAAGTTATTAAATATATTATTTTATTATATGATACATTAAAAAGTACCATTTCCAGTGTGATATCAGAGTTTTGCATTGTGCAAATGGAATTACCTACTGTATATGTACACTATAAAATATCTCTGTCACCCATCTACAAATTAATTTATCCAAAAAGAAGTTAGTTGTATAAAGTTTCTACGGCCGCAGTTCACCGGAAGGTCTAACTGCTGATTTAGGGCTCATTCACACTAGTCTTTAACCTGCGTTCAGGCTCTCCACCTCTCTGATCCATACTTGGACCAGAGAGATGGAATTTAAGCGGAATTAAATGGTTAAGTTTTTACCACCCATAGTTTCAATGGCGTTTTTAAAAAACGGAAGACGAGCAAAAAGCTTTCTGTTTCCTTTCATTCTGTTAAATTTCTGGGTTCTTTAATGGAACAAATAGCACTGTACACTAACGGAAAACCCCATTGAAATCAATGGTGATAAAAACTGAACTGTTTAATTCTGCTTAAAGGGGTTGTCCCGCGCCGAAACGGGTTTTTTTTTTATTCAATAGGCCCCCCTTCGGCGCGAGACAAACCCGATGCATGTGTTAAAAAAAACAAAACGGATAGTACTTACCCGAATCCCCGCGCTGCGGCGACTTCTTCCTTACCTTGCTAAGATCTTCACCCACGGTGGACCGCAGGTCTTCTCCCATGGTGCACCGTGGGCTCTGTGCGTTCCATTGCGGATTCCAGCCTCCTGATTGGCTGGAATCGGCACACGTGACGGGGCGGAGCTACGAGGACCAGCTCTCCGGCACGAGCGGCCCCATTCACCAGGGAGAAGACCGGACTGCGCAAGCGCGTCTAATCGGGCGATTAGACGCTGAAATTAGACGGCACCATGGAGACGAGGACGCTAGCAATGGAACAGGTAGGTGAATAACTTCTGTATGGCTCATAATTAATGCACGATGTACATTACAAAGTGCATTAATATGGCCATACAGAAGTGTATACCCCCACTTGCTTTCGCGGGACAACCCCTTTAAGTCCATCTTTCTACTCCACAAACAGAACAAAGAGACGTAAAGCCTGAACGCAAGCTAAACACTAGTGTGAAAGAGCCCTAACATTGCTCTTATGTGACTCTACACTATGAATGTCAGACTTCTAATACAATATTATATAAAAAATGATTTGTCCTCTATAGTGAAATGAATAATACATTTAATTGCATTGAATATTGAAATATGTAGCCTATAGTCAGCACTGCCTTGTCACTGTGGGTGGAATCATAAAGGATAATAAATATCACAGTAATTAAAATATTTCATAGAGACACATAATCATAGAGTTGGAGGGGACCTTCAGGGTCATCGGGTCCAACCCCCTGCTCAATGCAAGAGTCACTAAATCATCCCAGACAGATCTCTGTCCATCCTCTGTTTGAACACTTCCATTTCCCGTGGCAACCTGTTCCACTCATTGGTCACCCTCACTGTCAGAAAGTTTTTTTCTAAAATCTAATCTGTATCTCTTCCCTTTCAGTTTCATCCCATTGCTTCTAGTCTTGCTTTGTGTAAATGAGAATAGGGCTGATCCCTCTGCAGTGTGACAGCTCTTTAGATATTGTGGACAGCTATTAAGTCTCCTCTCAGCCTTCTCTTTTGCAAGCTAAACATTCTCAGATCCTTTAATCCTTCCTCATACGACCTGATTTGCAGACCGCTCACCATCTTGGGAACTCTTCTCTGAACTTGCTCCAGTATTTCTATGTCTTTTTTTAAAGTGGGGTGCCCAGAGCTGGACACAGTATTCCAGATGAAGTCTGACTAAGGAAGAGTAGAGGGGGATAATTACCTCATGTGATCTAGACTCTATGCTTCTCTTAATACATCCCAGAATTGCATTTGCCTGTTTTGCTGCTGCATCACACTGCTAACTCATGTTCAGTCTATGACCTATTAGTATACCCAAGGCTTTTTCACATGTGCTGCTTAGCTCAATTCCTCCCATTCTGTATATGCTTTTTTCATTTTTCCTGCCTAGCTGTAGGACTTTACATTTTTTCTTGTTAAAAAGCATTCTGTTAATCGCCCTCCACTGTTCAAGCTTATCCTCTCTCATTGAATTTGATCAGGTTCCCCTCAATTCTCTTATCTAGATCATTTATAAAAATGTTGAACAACACTGGGCCTAGGACAGAGCTTTGTGGTACCCCACTTGAGAAATTAGATTTGTCTGGCATGACTTGTTTGTTACAAGCCCATGCTGGCTTTGGTTTATTACCCCATTCTCATCCAAGTACTTGCATACATGCTGTTTAATGATTTGTTCAAAGATCTTTCCGGGTATAGAAGTCAGGCTCACAGGTCTGTAGTTTCCTGGATCCACCGTCTTCCCTTTTTTGAAGATAGGGACAACATTTGCCCTTTTCCAATCTTCTGGGACTTGTCCTGTTCTCCGGGAATTTTCAAAGATTATGGCGAGTGGCTCAGCAATTACCTCCGCTGCTTCCTTTAGTATTCTAGGAACTAATTAATCTAGACTTTGAGACTTGAATTCATTTAAGTTGGCTATGTGTTCCCTCACCATCTCTCTGCTTATAGATAGCCTGCATTCTTTTATTTCCCCGAATAGTACAGGGAAGATCAGTTGATGTTCCATCTTCTTTCTGAGAGAAAAGAGATACAAATTAGAGACTTAAAAGTTCGGCCTTCTCAGCATAATTTTAACCAATTCAATGGGCTTGATGTTAGACTGGTATCAATTCAATTTTTCCATTAATAAAAGGTTCTGAAATTAAGCTGGTAATAATGCCATAAATGAAGCTTTAGATCAGAGCGTGTCACCGCAATTTTGAGCGCATCTATTCACACTATATACGGATGGTTCCCTACTTACAAACAGGTTTTGTTCCAGGAGCCTGTTCATAAGTACATTTGTTTGTATGTCCGTACTGGGTTGTGTATGGAGAGGGATCGGTGGTCGATCGCACGCCATACAATAAGGGTGCCAGCTCTTAAAGCTGACTCCTGCCTGCAACAGCTCCGATAAGCTGCGCTGCTCATCGGAGCTGTTAACCCTTTAAATACCCTGACCAATGTTCGGGGATCCCGCACTACCCCCCATCCTAGTGCAGTTGCCATGGCAGCCAGGGGCCTTCTATGGCATGGCTTGATAGAATGCCTGTCTGATGACAGACAACTTTGTTCATATGTAGCGAAGTTCGTAACCCGAACGTTCGCAAGTAAGGGACTATCTGTATACAGTATATGCTATGTTAATGTTGTTGAGCTCACTGCTGACAGTATGTGTCACTGTTGCATAACTTTTATAATGACTTGCAACAGCAAACAGAGGGAAATGTGGTTAAGGCTGCTTTCACATGAGTGTATATATACAGCTATTTACCCACGAAAATACGCCAAGCCAGCTGAATGAATGCATTGAATCCGGCATATTTACGCAAGTAAATAACTGTGTATATATGCTCGTGTGAAGGCATCTGAAGCTAGCGTTTCCCAACCTTAGGGCACCTCAGGGAATTTTTTTTTCACCTCATGGCACACCTACCAAATGTTTTTTGTTTTTTTTTACAAAAAACGTCTAAAGCCTCATTCCCATCGCAGTATAATCATATTCAGAGCTTCTTCATCCCTCCTTATTGCACTTTAATCACATCCAGCATTTCAACTAACCTCAAACCTCTCCCCCCCCTCCCTCCCTAGCAGTATACATATGACCAAACCTTTCTCTTGCCCTTCCCCAGCAGTATATGTATGGCAAAACCTCTCTCTTCCCACTCCTCAGCAGTATATTTATGGCCAACATATCGCTGAACTGTCATTGTTCCTCGTAACGCTACTAGGGGGTGACTAACCCTGCAGAGCATCACACCCTCAGTGGGTGCAGTGTGCCATTCCAAAGCAACGGCAGGATTGAGGCATGAACATGGTCATCGTCAGTGCCCAAACTAAACCTGGATTCGTAGCTGAAGACAACCCAGTTCCACTCCATAACAGCCCCCTCTCATCGTTGACCCCTGCAAATGGAGAAGAGGATGGGTTGGTGTCAAAGGCAGTACACATAATGGGCACTGTGAGACCAAATGTCCTTCAGCCAAGTGCCTGGAAATATTTCCAACAGACACAGGGGCCTGTAGCTACTGTCCCACCTGTCTTTGGATGGCGGATAACGAAATGGTTGGAGCTTGTCGGACGATCAGACGATCCTCTCTATTGGTAGTCTGTCATGGAAAACCATGAGCCCGGTCGCCTTTTGTGTGTGCCCTCACACCTCCACTAGTGCCAACACCTAAAAGTCTGGTCACAACGGTCCAGGTAGCGGCAATTTGTCGATACAACAATCCAGCTTCTCGCATTTCAATAAAGTGCCCCTTCTTAAGGCCCTTTTATAACGCAACAATTATCGCTCACAATTTTGTCCAAACGGCCAAAAATGAACGATAATCATTACATGTAAACGCGGGCACCATGCACTTTTTGTTTGAACGATGGATTTTAGCTAAACTTAAAATTCATCGTTCAGCTCCTGAAAGACTGAGCAAATACATTCTATTTGAATGTATTTCGCTCATCTTTCAATACACTGCAGGATGTCCTCCCCGCTGCATGTTTACACTAGCAGCGAGGAGAACAATGCAAACTGAGGGAAGCCACAAGAAGAACAAAGGAATGTGTCAGCAGCTATTTGCATGTAAAAGGGCCTTTAGACTCTGTTAACTGAGCTAAATCTCTTCATTTGTGTCACAAAGGCGTCTACAGTAGTGGTCAACAAGCTCTACACAAGTGGAAAAAGAGGTCCACTACACACAAATGGCCTCAAAGCCTATTTATAAGCCAAGGCTGGAACCAATTTTATGGCCTCAGCTGGCAAGACCGTTCATCTAATCATACCACAGCCCTGATCACTTTCATCTCTGCCTGAGATGTAGCTGCATGCCAAGTTTTACAGCAAAACGACAACTGCTTGTAGGTGCTTGGTATTTTATTTACAAAGCGTGTGAATACTGAGTAGGGGCAAGGGGCATATAAGTATTAGGCAGGGGCATAAACAGGTCCACAAATACTGAGCAGGTGCTTAAAAGAGAATGTGTCATTAGAAAACAACCGATTATATAAATCACATTTGTGTGCTAAACATATTTTAAAGAATGGTGTTTGGGTTTTTTTTTACTTTTCGGTCACAATCTCAATTTTTTTTTTTAAATCCTAAAATCCTACATTCTTTTACTTTGACCACAGAGCCTAATATTAATCTAACACTTCCTGTTCTGTAGAGGAAGTTTCACACTAACATCATGATTATTGCCCGAATTCTTGCTGGAAAAATGCAGTCAAGCGGCACACCCATGGGAAATAATGGGCGATTCTTGAACAAGAATTACCCAAAAATATGATAAACTGCAATGTTTGCAAGAGAAAAATTGCCCATGTGTATAAACCCGTTTAAAATAATGGGATCTTTATTTGTGCCAGTTCTGTCCATGTGACATCAGACAGAACGCGCATGCGTTTGTTGCCTGTGTAAATACAACCTTAGGTTTCATTCACACGAGCGTATAAAGGCGCGTTTTTACGGACCGTCCGATATACGCGACCACCTGAGGCATTGGTTTCCAATGCATTCCTTCACACGGGTGAATGTACAACGCGTTAAAACGTTGCACCATGAAAATATGGAACATACGCGACAGCAATTATACGGCGGGCAAAATGATAGTTCTGGGACTATCTTTTGATCGAGATACGGTAACAGCTCCCATAGACTCCTATGAGAGCAGGGGGTAAAAAGGGAGGGGAAGGCAGTTTAGCAGCGTCCAACGCTGCGAAAAGCTTACAGGTGCCTCTATGTAGGCATTTGAAGGCATTCCGAGGATTTATACCAAACAAGGGCTTTTTGGGGTGCGACGTACTTTTTCACTAGAAATGTCGCACCCGGTCGTGTGAATGGACGAGAAAATGCTAATTAACTCGGGACTTGATCGCGGCCGAGAGAACGTAAAATCACATATGGTCGTGTGAAAGAGCTCTTAGTGAGCGGGGACATAAAAAGCCATTATTACTAACCTGTAGGACAAGGAAGCACTTTAACTGTGTAAAGAGTACTAAAATTAGCACTTACACTATGGGGCCTACAGGGGGTCACAGAAGGGGGATAATATTATTGTTTGGGGCACTAAAGATGGGAAGATTGTGTAGAGGCGTGGAAAATATAGGAAAGGCGCTGGCAAAGCAAGGAACCAATGAGGTCTACATATCAAATTCTACAGACAAGTTGTTGCCAGAAGTCATCATGGCGGACTGGACTAGATGGAAAATATGGGAAAAGTGAAAGACTGCAGTCAGGGAGAGAGAGTCAGACGTGATCACTGGATATAAAGGTAATGTAATCCGTTATATGTCAGCAGTGCACATGTGTAGAGCTGGTATCTACCACTATGTGATCAACAATCATGCTTGAGGAGGGGCCCCCAATCAAAACTTTTTCTATGGGAAAAAACTTTTCTGGTAACGTCCCTGGGTGGATCACCACTGCCTTGGTAACATTTTTTTGCACTATTTCAGGCCAAAGGATCTTTCAATGGCTTGTTTAGTGAAAAGGTCAAGTATATGTCATATCTGCGACCTTGGAAATGTTATATATCAACATACTAATATAATGACATGCTATAGTCATTGGAGTCCACTGTCTAGTATTACGTGGCCTCTAATCCTGTAATTTACTAATGGCTTTCTGAGAAATAATAGGATGTAACTAGAGATGAGCGAGTATACTCGCTAAGGCACATTACTCGAGCGAGTAGTGCCTTAGCCGAGTTACTCCCCGCTCCTCTCTAAAGATTCGGGGGCCGGCGGCGGGCGGGGAGCGGCGGGGGAAAGCGGGGAGGAACGGAGGGGAGATCTCTCTCTCCCCCCCGCTCACCGCCGCAACTCACCTGTCACCCGCGCCGGCCCCCGAATCTTTAGAGACGAGCGGGGAGATACTCGGCTAAGGCACTACTCGCTCGAGTAATGTGCCTTAGCGAGTATACTCGCTCACCTCTAGATGTAACGCCCCTGACACACAAGCTTGTTTGACTCCGTGTGCTGTCTGTGTTAATTCATGGACAGCACACAGGCCCATTTTAGTCTATAATGTTATGCACGCTACCGATTTTTCTTTTTAATGGAACGACAGTCCGCATGAAAAAACTCTCTGCATGTCCTATTATTTTCCTAAGAGAATTAAATGCATGTCAATGTGCAGACTGTCTGTGTATTGGACAGCAAACGGACAGGTGTCCGTGTGGTGTCTGATGCTGGTTCGGGGGCAACTCACACACACAAGAAGTGTGCATCCGGTTCTAGGGCAGACTCACATGGGCGTAATTTAGTATCGTATAAAGTGCGCGTAATACACGGTGAACGGAGTCCATAAAAGTACATTGATCCATTCACACTTGCATATATATATTGCATATAATACGTGCGTAAAAAAGAACTCACCATGTTCTATTTTACTGCGTATTACATGTGATAGAGCCCTATTGTTCTCTATGGGCGTGTAATGAACGCTGTACATACGCAATAACATTCGATTGCATTCCATGTGGACAATCCGCACGGAAATTCCGAAGCAAATCCATCCAGTGTGAACCCAGCCTTAGGCCTCATGTCCACTGGACAAATAAAATTAGGAAATCCGCGCGGGTGGCCCGCACGCGTGATCGGCGCCCATAGAGATGCATTGGACACCCGCAGGTAAGTAAATACCTGCGGATGTAAATTTTCCCTGCCGCACGGATCGCACGTGCGGAAAAAAAAAAACCCACAGCATGTTCCATTTTCTGCGGGTCTCCTGCGTAGATGGCTCACACAGGCTTCCATACAAGCCTATGGAAGCCGTCCGTATCCGCGGCACACCTGCAGCTGAATTTCTGGCGCGGGAGAGCAGGAGTAAAAAAAAAAAGAGTGCGCGGCACACTGAGCACATCCGCCGGGCCGAAGAAAGAAGATACGGCTGCGACAGAGGGAAGATCCTCAGCGTTCGGATAGCTAAGAAAAATCAATTTTCACGCCTCATGTCCGCCGGAAAGGAGGGACGCACTGCGGGATTCTGCATGGAGAATCCGCGCGGGCCCGAATTTCCTAGTGGACATGAGGCCTTAATGTCCGGTCATGTCTGAGGATGTCTGGAAGATGTATCGTTTTGTCTGGTGTGTCATATAAAAGAGTAGTCACGTGGGGGCGCTGTAATTCTAGGGGTTCAAGCTTGAGAGGAGAATCTGAGAGTCTGTGGAGTTGGAATGAAGAGAGAAGAGACTTGGAGGACTCAGGGAGGTGGTCTGGGCCCAGCCCTGCAGAGCGACTACCTATGGCCTCCATCTCTGAAGAGAGTGAAAGCCCAGACATAATGGAAACGCGTGGGTAGATCGCGCAGGTACCGTATATATTTGGAAAAATGGAAACCGCTGCTTAGTGAGGCCAGAGTGAGTGCTTGCCGGCGGAGAGAGACTCAACAGATAACTTGGACTGTGTTTTATTCAAATACCCCATGTGGGATTTGTGAGTTGCGAGACGCACAAATATGAACCCCATTCGGTTATACACATGAGTGATGTTTTCCGCATGTCCTCTCTTCGGGCGTGGCCTCACATCGCTAGCTGCACGCGAGTGCGAGGGTTACCATTGAAAACAATGAGAAACACTCCGCGGTCCTGTCAGCCGTGGCCGAGGATCGTTACTTCCCTGAAGTGATGTAAGGCGGCTTTGATACAAAAACACCTCATATCCGCCGCAAAATGGCATGTTGGCGAGTGCGATATCGGGCCACGTTTCACAGCCCAGTATCACACCGCCCATGTGAGATTAACTTTATACACGCAATGTTTTACAACTCGCGGCTGAGGTATGATCGCACTGCACACCTCAAGGCCAACACGTGAATTTAGTGCAACCCATTTGTACACGCTGTTCCACATTAAATCATCCTAGCACCGCACTCTTATGAAGGATCGCTAAAAGAATATCTTTGTTGTCCATAGCAACCAATCACAGCGTAGTTTTCATTATACCTCGGCAATATAAGAAACAGCAACCAATCACAGCGCAGATTTTATTTCTTATACTGCCGAGGTACAATGAAAGCTGCGCTCTGATTGGTTGCTATTGCTTATACTGCTGAGGTACAATGAAAGCTACGCTGTGATTGGTCGCTATAGGCATCAAAGATTCTTTTAGGCAGCAAATATGGTGCCGGACTAATTTGCGCGGCCCACCCAATACATCCGGTTTCTAAAGCCTCTGCACATTTAACCCCTTCCAACATAGCCTCATGCACGTAGCTTTATTATTACACTGCCGTCACTAACAGCACAGGTCTCACACACTGGACCTTGCTTCCCGTCCACCCTCCCTGAAAGACAGTGAAGGACATGACCGCGCAGGTCACGCCGCCTCACAAGTCCCGCCCCCTCATGACTGACTTTCCTCCAACGCCACTTCCCGCTCTGGTGACGTCATCACGCTCCTCCAACTAGCCAATAGAATTAGAGAAACTCGAAGAGTGACGTCTGCTCAGTCCAATCAAAATGCGAACCCGTTACGTGACGTAGCCGTTGCCCTTGTGGTCACCGCCTCTTGAGGTAGACCTGCTGAGCGCTCCTTCTATCCGCTGCTCTCTCCTTCTGCCGCCGCCATGTTAGGAGCCGTCGGACGCTGCTGCGCCGGGGCGCTTAGGGCCTTCAAGCCGGCCCCCAGCTCCCTGCAGCTGGGACAGACCCTGCTGAGGAGCGCTCCTGCAGCGCTGCACTCCCGTAAGTAGCCGGCTTGTCCTCCCTGACTGGTGACCTAGCGGTGTCATTGAGCGGTGACTAGGCCTCTGCGCTGTGCGGGCCCTGTGCACACGGCTGGACGGACTCTGCCGGCTGACCTTGTGCGCGGCGCGTCCTTCCCCCGTTGTGCACGGCGCCCTGTCCGCAGTTAGCAGGCTGGCCTCTGCAGTGTGGAGGGCGCTGTCGGCCACTCTCTGCTCATGCAGTCAGCAGGAACCGCAAGCAGTGGATCTCCACCAATCAGCCACGTGTGGCCGACCGTGGTAAAGTCTCGGGGAACACCTTTAACCCCTTAGTAACTGCCGATGTGACTTCTTGCTGACCTTCCTGATGGGCTTTAAACCTGCCCATGCATTACTTTAAGGTGGCGGCTGAACTGATTACTGACAGCCAGGCTCCTGCTCTAACTGCCAGCAGCAAAACCTCAGATCTTTGCAGTTTAACCCCTTACATGCCACAATCAATAGAAACTGCAGCATGTTAGCAGGTGACTGTGATCCTCCCATTGGCATGCTGCTGTGTGATTACAGGGTACCGATGGGTTTGTATGGTAGCTGGAGCCTGACAAAGGCCACCTTGTCTGCAGTGTAACTCCTCCTGTTAGGCCCCGCCTCCTGCAGTGTAACAGTCTGCTGTCATAGGCCGCCCGCAGATGGGCGGAAATTCCGCGGTGGGATTTACCATGGGGAATTTCCACCCGTGAAAGCTGCCATAGGATTGCGTTAACAAGCGCAATCCTATGCAGACGGCCGCGGTTTGGCAATGCGAAATCTCGCGTGGCAACCAAATCGCGGCATGTTCGTTCTGTGCGGGGCTCGCCCACACAGAAATGTCACTCCCCGGCAGCCGGCACATCAAACAGCTTTCTCGTTGCCGGATCCAACCCGGCTGTCTGCAGGTGGCCATAGGCTTAGTAGAATGCACTACATGAGCAATGCGGTGTAATATTATAGGGATGGCTCCATCGCATAAAGTCCCCTAGAGGGACTAAAAAATAACGTTAGGGTTTTTAATTTAAAAGGGGGGGATCATTAAAAAAAATAAAACCATGATAGAAAGCGGTCCGAAAGTCACATGTAGTCTTTATTAGTGCAATTCTTCCCGCAGAAAACCAAATCGTCAAGTTGTAGCGATGTTGGTGGCAGCTGGGGATAGGACTACAAGCTGAGTGCTGTAAGCGGTGGCGACAGTGAGGGAGGGGAGCAGTCAACTAGGAGGGTGACCGTGGGTACGGAAAGACAAATGCTTGCCCGTCAGGGACACTCTTGGAGCCAGGGGAGAAGGCAGCGCCGTGCACAGTGACAGCAGGTCAGACCGACGGGGAATGTAAAAGCGGGGTCTTCAGCGTAGATACAAGGAGGCTGGGGGGGGAGGGGAGTAACTGGTGGCAGGAGCGGTGTGGCTCAGGCGTAACCCAGCCAACCCATGTCCCCACCCATACTTCCTGTGGAGACAAGATGCACCAGTACCGGAGTCTCTGAGCGTTCGTACCCCCAGCGATCAATCGGTCATCACCTATCATGTAGTGAATGAATTTAGTTGGTGTACCCCTTTAAGGATATGTCTATGGGCGGTCTGGGCTTACTTCCTCCCCAAAAATGTCCCCTTCATTGCTAACTAACTTCCCCAGCTATGGCTGCTGGAGACCATGTGTTGCATCTACAGCACAAATGAGCCGCATTGGGGACAGCGTGAGGCATCATTCCAGACGAGTGGAAGTCACAGCACATGCGCCTGCTCCGTCTGCGCGGCTCGGGCACGCCGTAGATGGAACACGTGACCTCTCCAGCAGCCATTGTGTGGGATGTCAGCTAGCGACGGTGTGGGGGGGAAAAATCTTTACTGCGCATGTCCGACAGCAAGCAGACAGGTCCATCCGCAGTACTGGTGAAGGTCAGAAATGACAGGTACATGCAGACAACGGTGCTGCTGTCAGGGCTGGATTCCACACGCAGAGCCAAACCCATTTGTGTGCAGCTAGCCTAAAGGGGTTTTATCATGCAAATGCTATTTCCCTGTCGGACGTATCACCCGCATGTGTTATTTAATGCTGTGTTTTTCTACTCCTAGGGAGAGACTATGCCGCTCCGGCTGCTGCAGCTGCCAAGCCGGGCACACCAAACGGCCGCATTGTCGCTGTCATCGGAGCTGTGGTCGACGTCCAGTTTGATGAAGGCCTGCCACCCATCCTGAATGCTCTTGAGGTCCAGGGAAGGGACACCAGGCTGGTTCTGGAAGTTGCTCAGCACTTGGGTAACTTGTTAAAATAATTTTTTTAAATTTTTTTTATAGGCTCTATTTTTAAACCTGATACGGTTAATAAGCTGCTAAACAAATCTGACGTCCTAGAGACCTGGTGACCTAATGTTAGGGTAGTGTAGTATTGCTCCTCAGTGGCATTAAGTCTCTAGGACCTCTGCCCACGGTCAGTCACATTACTGAGTAGTAAGTCTATTAATGAATGCTGTTAGTATCTGTAGTAGACGACTGTCAGTTGAAGCTGTCCCGGTTTCTTGTAGTGGGCAATACTTTATAGATCGAAACGCTCCTTCTTTGATGATCATCAATCATGACTTTCGTTCTTCTGAGTCTGCTGAAGCAATGTATTGATCTGAGAAGGATGCGATCGGTAACTTAAAGGAGTTCTACCAAGATTTCAAGTTTTCCCTTATCTACAGGAAACGGTTGATCTGTGGGGGTCCTCTGCTAATCTGAAAAATGGGGTTCCTGTGTCATCCAATGCCTGTCACTGTGGGGCTTGCTGCTTTCCCCCACAGTAACATCAGAATGAATGGAGCACTGGCCAAGCATGCACAATTGGCATTACATTCACTTCAGTGGGGCTGATGGAAATACCTGAGCGCTTGCTGGTCCTGTATCTCAGCAGTCCCATTGAAAGTAAATGGGGCGCCAGTCAGTCTCTTCTTGCTGTGGGGGGGTGCAGTAATCCCATAGTGAGGATGACTGGGAAGGAGACACGGGACCCTCATCTCAAAATCGTCAAAGGTCTTTGCAGAGAGATCATCCCCAAAAAGCAAGTTATCCCCTATCCTGTGCATAGGGGGTAATTTTATAATTTGGCATAACCCCATGTTTAACTAGCGTGTAATGTCAAAGGTTCTGACCATTGGGAATCCCACTTCTGAGACCCCTGTTGACTGCTGGAACAGGACTGCAGCCCTCACCCGAGCACTATGTCCTTTTTGGCCGTCTTCATTACTTGCTGACTCCTCCCAGCGGCTGAGGATGGGTGTGTAGATGTAGAGATAGATATCTCTATCTATATATATTACGATAGACCTCTGAAGCAGTCTTCATCTGCCTGGGGGAGTGAACAAGCGACAAAGACTGAAGGGGTGTTGCGTTCAGGTTAGCACTGCTGCCCCCCTTTGTTCTAGCCATCAGTGGGACCCCAACTGACTAGAACTTTTGACATGTCAAGTTATTTAAAAGTGCAGTTAGCCTTTAATCGACATCTGTCCGGCTACTAAATTAGTAGCATGACAGGGACGCTGGCATGGGGGACAGATTATACATGTCTCATACTACATTGGGGACCCTGAAATTTGCTTTTGATACTGCTGCACTCTGTGCATAAATTAGGTTAGAACCGTCTAATGTGCATGCCTTTATTGGTCGTTCTGGGCTTTCTGCATTGTAATCTTCAACCCCTGGCTCTCAAATACTGGCTTAAAGGGGTTGTCTCACGAAAGCAAGTGGGGTTCAGCACTTCTGTATGGCCATATTAATGCACTTTGTAATATACATCGTGCATTAAATATGAGCCATACAGAAGTTATTCACTTACCTTCCCTGCGCTGGCGTCCCCGTCTTCATGGCTCCGTCCAACTTCAGCGTCTAATTGCCTTATTAGACGCGCTTGCGCAGAAGGATCTTCTGCCTTCGGGTCTGCCCAGCAGCGGCGGCGTTCTGGCTCCGCCCCCTTCTACACGTCATCGCGTAGCTCCGCCCCATGACATGTGCCGATTCCAGCCTCCTGATTGGCTGGAATCGGCACATGTGACGGGGCGGAGCTACGCGTTGACACGTAGAAGGGGGCGGAGCCAGAACGCCGCTGCTGCTGAGCCGAAGGCAGAAGACCCTTCTGCGCAAGCGCGTCTAATCAGGCAATTAGACGCTGAAGTTAGACGGAGCCATGAAGACGGGGACGCCAGCGCAGGGAAGGTAAGTGAATAACTTCTGTATGGCTCATATTTAATGCACGATGTATATTACAAAGTGCATTAATATGGCCATACAGAAGTGCTGAACCCCACTTGCTATCGCGAGACAACCCCTTTAAGTCTGAAATTGACACCCAGGACCACTTGCAATGCCCATTGGATAGTTCTTGCGTAAAACCATTTTAGATGCTGATTTGGGGATTCCTTATGAATCGTGTTGCCTGTCCCCTGCTATGGCTCTGGTTTAGTAGCTGCAGATACAACAGATGTACCTTTTAGTCCTTTCATGGTTTGTGCAGAGCCGTACACTTTGGAAGAGCTCTTTTTTTTTGAAGACTCTTTACATGGCGATTTCCTTTTGGAACAGGTGAGAACACTGTCCGTACCATTGCTATGGATGGTACCGAAGGTTTGGTTAGAGGGCAAAAGGTTCTTGATGCTGGCACCCCCATCAGAATTCCTGTCGGTCCTGAGACCCTTGGAAGGATCATGAATGTCATCGGTGAACCCATTGATGAGAGAGGCCCGATTACAACTAAACAGTGAGTTGTTCTTTGTTAAACACTTGTCTGTAACCAGGCTTCTTTGAGGCCGGTAGTATTCTAGCTCTCAAACTTTGTGAACTGTTGGTGGTTCTATTTTACTTCCACTTATTTGATGCTGTTGCCACTAAAGCCACCCTCCGGGCTTTGACAAAGATGGCCGCACCTCTTAGGCTACCAATGCATGCTATGAACAGTGTGCATCAAATAGTCAAACACTACATGCTGCTCTGACTGCACAGTTTGATTAACCGGGTGCTGTCCATAAGTACCAAAGCTGCTGTATGAACTTCTTATTAGACGACAGCTGTCAGTAGAGGCTGTTCTGGCTTCCTGCAGTGGACAACACTGTTTATGGATAGAAAAGCTCCTTCTTTGATGATCATCAATCATGACTTTCGTTCTTCTGAGTCTGCTGAAGCAATGTATTGATCTGAGAAGGATCCGATCGGTAATTTAAAACTGTTGTACTAAGATCTCAAGTTATCCCCCTTTCCTGTAGATGCCCACAACAGTTTAAGATTTTTAGGGCACACATGGAAAGTGGAACTATAACACAGGGCTGTGGGCATCTCACCCACCTCTTGTAGATTTATATAGAACCTGTGAGAATCATGGCATGCTTACTCTCCATCTAATACTATGCCATACAAATGATAGACTGCAAATCTGTCACACGTTTAGTCTTAGAGAATTGCATTGAGATCCCTGATAATATGAGACTGAAGCCGTACACCTGATTTCCAAAGGAACAAAACTGCACCGTTTTATGAATGACAGTGATTTTTCACCTATGCCAAAACTAGGTTTTGTTTTTTTTCTTTTGTGCAGATATTCTCTTCCAATGTCTAATTCCTTATGTTATTATGTACATACAGGTTTGCTGCCATCCATGCTGAAGCACCAGAGTTCGTTGAAATGAGTGTTGAGCAGGAAATTCTGGTTACTGGAATCAAAGTGGTAGATCTGCTTGCCCCCTATGCTAAAGGAGGAAAAATCGGTATGTTGACTAATGTTCAGCGAGGCATTTTATGTAATTGGGCTTTTGCAGTTGCCAAATTTTTATAACCCGACATGCACTAAAGTTTGAGACTCAATGGGGAGAATTTACTAAGCTTGGTATTTCTCACAATGAGCTGATTACATGAAGAGGTGCATACCTCCATGTATTTGGCGTATCCCGGCAGCTCCTTGAGCCTTCTCAGAAATGTAAGCCGGGTCTGACCTGGTGTACACTTCTCGGATAATTTATGCCGGATTCTGATGTAAATGATCCATGAATCTGGTTTTGGGTGGCCACGCCCCCTCCAGACAAGCCCTGACAGCTTCTGGAAAAAGTGGTGGTCAGTGCTGAAAACTAAAAGGTTGCAAAAACTTAAATTTTTTTTTTTTTTTTTTTTTGCCAAGCAGTGGTGTAAAAGCTCTTGGAAATATGCCCCATGTGTCAAGTGGACAGTATGTAGAGATCTATGTATCTTCATGTGACCTGATTACTGAATTAATGTATTTATGAGAAACCCTCCTAAAGCTTCTTATGACGATTTATCTGTTTGACTTTCGTTCTTCTGACACTGCTGAAGACACAGAATCAATCTGAAGAAACTCTTAAGGGATAACTCTGCATTAACTTAAGTCTTACTTTTTCTTTTCCCATACATTTTTATTTATGTATTTCACTCCCTCCTTAGGTTTATTCGGTGGTGCCGGTGTGGGTAAAACTGTGCTTATTATGGAGCTGATCAACAATGTGGCCAAAGCCCATGGTGGTTACTCAGTGTTTGCAGGAGTGGGAGAACGTACCCGTGAAGGAAATGACTTGTACCATGAAATGATTGAGTCTGGTGTCATTAACCTGAAGGACACAACATCAAAGGTTTGTTTTTGACCAGTCAGTCTCTTCCCCCTACTTAGTGGCCATTCATTGGAATATGTTGGCTATGTATATGTAGTTTTTCATGACACCCATTCAAGTAAATGGCACAAGCCTCACATAGTTGTGAAAGTCTTCCATATTCAAGTTGAAGACCATCTCTCTGTATATAAAGCATTTCTTTCATCCCTTCCCAGGTAGCCCTGGTCTATGGACAGATGAATGAACCACCAGGTGCCAGAGCTCGAGTTGCTCTGACTGGACTGACTGTTGCTGAATACTTCAGAGATCAGGAAGGACAAGATGTGCTGCTTTTCATTGATAACATCTTCAGGTTTACTCAGGCTGGTTCAGAGGTAAGTGGCCAGACTGCTGTCTGTGCTTTATGATTTGGATAACGTCTAGAATGCTAAACTTGTCTTCATTTTCTGTAGGTGTCTGCCTTGCTGGGTCGTATTCCCTCTGCTGTCGGCTACCAACCTACCCTGGCCACTGACATGGGTACTATGCAGGAGAGAATTACTACCACAAAGAAGGGATCCATCACATCTGTGCAGGTTTGTAACAGGCTTATGAGGTGATGTCTCTGGGCTGTTGAACTTTGGTTACTCGGATATCTTTCAAAGCATTAGTTTGGCTATAATTATGTAAATTGCCCACTTTTTTCTATGTGCACTTAGATTAATGTTAATGTGTCTTGCAGCACTGGGGTCTAGGGTTCAAATCCCACCAAGGACAACATCTGAATGGAGCTTTGTAGGTTCTCACTGTTTCTGGGGGTTTCCTCTGTGTCCTCACACATCCAAAAAAAGGTTACTAATGGGGAACTTAAATTGTGAGCTCCAATGGGGACATCAAGTAATGTACAGTGCTGCGGAATAAGTATGCACTATATTAATGTGGTGACTGTCTATACAGAACTATTCTGAATTAAGTTTGTCTTGCTTGTTGCCTTAAATGACGAGTAACTTCAGACTTTCGTTCTTCTGAGTTTGCTGAAGCAATGTTTTGTTTCTGATAAGGCATATATATATAATATATATAATTTTCCATCTGCATTCTTCGCTTTGTAGCTTTTTTTTTCTTTCTTAAAGTTCTCCACCTTTTTATGTTCTAGGCTATCTATGTGCCGGCTGATGACTTGACAGATCCTGCCCCTGCTACCACATTTGCTCACTTGGACGCCACAACTGTGTTGTCTCGTGCTATTGCTGAGCTTGGTATCTACCCTGCTGTGGATCCCTTGGATTCAACTTCCCGTATCATGGATCCCAATATCGTAGGTCAGGAGCATTATGATGTTGCTCGTGGTGTGCAGAAGATCTTGCAGGTTTGTTCTTTGTGAACTTGTATATTCTTTTGTGGGATTCTTGCATTGTTCTAGGCTTGAGTTTCTGAAACTTTTTTTTTTTTTTTCCTATAGGATTACAAATCACTGCAGGATATCATTGCCATCTTGGGTATGGATGAATTGTCAGAGGAAGATAAACTTACTGTAGCCAGAGCTCGCAAGATCCAACGTTTCCTGTCTCAGCCTTTCCAAGTTGCTGAAGTCTTCACAGGACACATGGGCAAACTGGTTCCACTTAAAGAAACTATTAAGGGATTTCAGCAGATCCTTCATGGTAATTTTTATAGTCCCGATGTCAATCAACCCATTCCCTGTAAACAATGCTGCTGCTGTAGAATGGACCGCTCAGTCAGTGGATTCACTTCATACACACACTGATCATAAAGTTATGGTGGTATCGTAGGAATAACTTTAGTTCGTTGCAAACCTCTGAGGAGAAGTTATTACCTTGTCAGGGTTCTTGTGCTTTTGACCAACTTTTTTTTTTTTTCTTATTACAGGAGAATATGATCATTTGCCTGAACAGGCTTTCTACATGGTAGGACCTATTGAAGAAGCAGTAACAAAGGCTGAGAAACTTGCAGAAGAGCACTCTTAAAGACTTGATAAAAAAAAAAACAGGTTTCCTTAAGCACTCATCCACAACACCGTCATCCTCAGTAATGCTTTTCTGCCTGTTTGTAATGGATGTCAGCAAAGTGTATTTAAAATTTCCAATAAAACATCTGTGTAAAGACCACATGTGTTTTTGATGTGACACATTGGGTGCATCAATCTGACAGTGCAATTCTGTGTTGTAAGTAGCTGTATTAAAAGCTTCACTAAAACTTGCTTTTACTACCCATCCCATGTTAGTCTCTTCTATCAGTCAGTATAGTTAGTCTACCCTTAACTGTGTATATTGCATTTTGAAGGCTTCACTACTATATAAATGTACAGTTTTGTCATTTTGGGGCTAATGTCCACAGACCCTACATATGAAGTGGCTATAGGGCCAGATGCCAGTTAATAGACACTTCACATTATCCTCATTATGATGCCTTCATGAGGCACAGGGTTACACCCTAGAAACCCTGACTTCTGCAAATGATGCCTATGTATGGAATGTGCTAGAATATACCACAATCAATCTGTGTGGTGTATTGCTTCCTGTGGGTTCATGTATGCTTTCATTTTTGCTTTATATAATCAATTAAGATGAGCATATTATGCTTACATCGAATGGTTGCAGCACTCCTATGTAGACTCTTTTAACTTGCATTCATTTAAAATGCTAACCGCTTGTGAATTACCAAATGTAGAGCTTAGAACAGATTCTACCAAGTAGCCATGAAAATAATCTTGCAAAAGGGGTTCACACTATCGGCTTGGGCCCAGTCTTTGAAGATCTCTTCAGCCGATAGAAATGACATGGCAGCATCAATGGTGTAGTAAATAAAAGCTTAGTTTATTGCTCCATACAACTGGCAACGTTTCGACTTAGAGTCTTTATCAAGCCACAGGCCTGAATGCCATGTCATTTCTATCGGACGAAGCATACTGGGGATTGGAGATCTGTGGTCCCATAGGTGGCTTTGCATTTTTTTTTTTTGTTTGCTGTAACCTCTGTACATGTTGTACATACTGAGGTGCGCTGCAGGACTTTGTCTATACAACATTGAAGATCTCTTCAGGTGACCAAACTTGGCAATGAATAAGCAACTTTTTAAAGCTGCTAGTGTTTAGTAATCACCCTTCTCCGCTGCCTTAGTGTGACTAAAGCCCCATTTACATGGGACGACTGTCAGGCAAACTATGCCCAACACTCGTACTCGCTCCTGTGCTGTTGCACAGGAGCGAGTATTGTTGGCTCGCAGCGGGGCGGCTGGAGGAGATTTCACGCCTCCGTCTCACGTGAATGGAGAGGGGTGCGAGGAGTGACCTCTCCAGCCGCCCTGCTGTGAGACAACAATACTCCTGTGCAGCAGCACGGGAGCGAGTGAGTATCTGCGGGGACAAGTGTCGGGCATCGTTTGCCTGACAGTTGTCCTGTGTAAATGGGGCTTCAGTCACTAGGATGCCCTACGATGCAAGGGAAAAGTTTTAAATATGGCATTTTAGATGGAATGCATATCCACAGAAGAGGGACTGCTTTTAACCCTTTCTAATCTACGGTCTGATCTGAAGACATGATTTGAAGTTGTACAACTTTGATGTTGGAAGACATCCATCAGGGTTCTCTTACTGTAAATTGCCAGCCTCTCTGCTGTTGGAGCCTATCCAACGTGTCACCTCATGCAGTACTGGCTTTGGCCAGCAGATAGTGTCGTTGTATAATGGCAGAAAGAGTAAGCCCCCTAGGAAAACAGGATACAAATTGGATTGGAAAGGGTTAAAGCTCTGTATGAACTTTGAGGGTAAATGCATAAATCACCCAGTCACACTGTGTGGTACAAAACATGTTTGCTTCCCTTCCTTCTTGGAACTCCAGGAAAGGGCACTCAGCTACTTTTACCCTTCTCAACTTAGGAGAGGTATATTGGTGCACCTTAAATGTATGGATTACGCACACCGCATCATGGCCAAACATGCTCAGTTTAAAAAACTGAGATGAGCCTTGGCAGGAAAGTATTTGATTCTGGTAAAGCGTGGCCGCTTTTTAAATTTTTGAAAGTGGCACAGGACTTAATTGGCTACTGCTTCGCTGTTGACACCCACTTTAAGTTCAGTTTTCCTGTGAATTTGCCCATTTTTCTGCTGCCTTGCTGTTTACAATTGTATTTACAAGTGGGAGTGTCCTAAGCCCACCATTCTAACAGTACTCTACTTCCTCTCCCACGCTTCCAATCAGCTGCAAGGCGGCATCTAAATTCCCACCCCTCTGTTGCATGTAGTAACTGGCAGACGCACACACACCACACACCCCACAAGAGTGATACACAGGCTTTTAGATGAGCAGACGTGTGAAGTGTTCATTTAAAGCCATACGTTTTCATCTTTCTTTGAGAGGTTCTTGCAATATATGGGTAATTCATTACTGAGGTCTGAATCTGGCTAGAAAGTAAGAGAAATTGCCTGTTTGAGGGTGAACTTACAAGGCTTTTTTTTTTCTTTTTTGCGCATGTGAAAAGGATCCATTATTTTAAATGGATGTATTTTACATAGGAATGCCCTATTTTCAAGAATCACACATTTATTCCCTATAGAAGCGCAAAAAAAAAGTTGCACACGCATGAGATCTTCCTTTTTTTAACTATTGAAACAGGAAGTGTGTGTGTGTAATAATTTTCTTGACTGCACTCGCAGGAAAAAATTCCCTAATTGAACCTTGGGTCTGACGGCGGGAAAGCCAGAAACAGTGTAGTTTTCTAGGACAGATGTTGAAGAGAATTGAAATTTGTTGAAAAGAAAAATGAAACTAGCGAGTAAGTTACTTCAAAAGCTGCTGCTGATAATTAGGACCATAGAATCATAGAATGGTAGAATTAGAAGGGACCTCCAGGGTCATCGGGTCCAACCCACTGCTCAGTGCAGGATTACTAAATCATCCCAGACAGATATTTGTGCAGCCTTTGTTTGAACACTTCCATTGAAGAACTCACCACCTCCTGTGGTAACCTGTTCCACTCATTGATCACCCTCACTCTCAAAGTTTTTTCTTTTTTTTCCTTCTCTCTAATATCTAATTTGTGTCTCCTCCCTTTCAGTTTCATCCCATTGCTTCTAGTCTTGTACAAATGAGAATAGGGCTGATCCCTTTGCACTGTGATGGCCCTTCAGATATTTGTAAACAGCTACCAGTATTAAGTCTCCTCTTAGCCTTCTTTTTTGTAAGCTAAACATTTCCAGATTCTTTAACCGTTCTTCATAGGACATGATTTGCAGACCGCTCACCATCTTGGTAACTTCTCTGAACTGGCTCCAGTTTCTTTTTTTTTTTAAAGTGGGGTACCCAGAACTGGACACAGTATTCCAGATGAGGTCTGACTAAGGAAGAGTAGAGATGGATAATGACCTCACATGATCTAGACCAGACCTGGGCAAAGCACGGCCCGCGGGCCACATCCGGCCCGCTGAATAGCTCGGACCGGCCCGCAAAGAGTCCGGTGTCAGCAACGGGAAGCAGCTAATTCTCGGTATGTAGCCCCGCCCCCGGCCCACCTCTCCCCATTGCAAATAGTGCAGGGGGGTGGAGAGGAGGCAGAGAGGGGGCGGGAGCTCAGTTCCTGCTCCTGGGCTCTTCCAGTCTCCCCCCCCCCCTGCACATGAGGACAACGTATATCGGCTCGGCGTGAAAACCGAGCCGATATACGTTCGTCTGAATGCAGCCTCAAAGGGGTCTTTCAGGGAAATACTATTAACCCCTTAACGACCAATGACGTACCTGGTACGTCATGGAGCGTCGGGGTATGTATGAAGAGAGGTTGCGATGCAACCTCTCTTCATACAGTGCGGGCATCAGCTGTTTATAACAGCTGACATCCGCGGGCAATAGCCGCGCGCGGCCGATCGCGGCTATTAACCATTTAAATGCCGCTGTCAATTCTGACAGCGGCATTTAAATCCCCCAAACGATGTTCGGGGGTCCCGCACGGCCCCCCCGCGGTGAGATCGGGAGAGCCGTGCATGTGTCATGGCAGCCGGGGGCCTAATGAAAGGCCCCAGGGCTGCCTTAGCAGACTGCCTATCAAGCCGTCCCCGTGGGGTGGCTTCATAGGCTGCCTGTCAAAAAGCAATATGACGTAATGCTATAGCATTACGTCATACTGCAGGAGCGATCAAAGCATCGCATCTTAAAGTCCCCCAGGGGGACTTCAAAGTAAAGTAAAAAAAAAAATCAAAGTTTTTTTTTTTAATTGAAAAAAAAAAAAAAGTTGTAAAAGTTTAAATCACCCCCCTTTTGCCATATCTATTATTAAAAAATCTAAATAATAAATTAAAAATATGTATTTGGTATCACCGCGTCCGTAAAAGTCCGAACTATCAAAGTACCACATAATTTTTCCCGCACGGTGAACGTCGTTCAAAAAAAGAAATGAACGCCAGAAATGCATTTTTTTAGTTACCCTGTCTCCCAGAAAAAACGCAATAAAAAGCGATCAAAAAGTCGTATGTATTCCAAAACGGTACTATCAGAAACTACAGGACATCCCGCAAAAAATGAAACCTTGCTCAACTACGTCGACGGAAAAATAAAAAAGTTATTGCGCGCACAAAATGACCGCAGAAAATAATTGAAAAACATTTTATGTCTTTAAAAAAAAAAAAGAGGAGTATAGTAAAAAAAAACCTATACAAGTTTGGCATCGTAGTAATCGGACCGACCCATAGAATAAAGTTAGCATGTCGCTTTTGTTGCCATTTGTGCGCCGTAGAAGCAAGACGCACTAAAAGATGGCAAAATGTCGTTTTTTTTTCATTTTACTCCACTTAGAATTTTTTAAAAGTTTTTCAGTACATTATATGGTACTTTAAATAGCACCATTGAAAAATACAACTCGTCCCGCAAAAAACAAGCCCTCATACAGCGACGTGGATGGATAAATAAAGGAGTTATGATTTTTTTAAAGGGGGGAGGAAAAAACGAAAATTGAAAAAGAAAAATGCCCGCGTCATTAAGGGGTTAATGACTAGAGATGAGCGAACGTGTTCGGCTCCGCCCCTTTTCGCCCGAGCACCGAACTTTGCGAGCAATTCCGTGCTCGGGCGAAAAAAGTTCGGGGGTCGCCGTGGCAGCGCGGGGGGGTGCGGCGGGGAGTGGGGGGGAGAGGGAGAGAGAGAGGGCTCCCCCCTGTTCCCCGCTGCTGCCGCCCGCGCCGCCGCGCCTCTCCCCGCCCCCCGGCGCCGGCCGAATCTTTACGCGCGGACACTGAAGTCCTCGCTAAAGCCGGTGTCTGGGTGCGTAAGTGTTCGTTAAGAACACGTTCGCTCATCTCTATTAATGACCTATCATCAGGATAGGTCATCAATAGTTGATCCCCCAGGGTCTGTCGTTCAGGAGCCCGACCAATCAGCTATTTGAACAAATATAGATGCGTGGATGATTGACATATACAGATGACACCACACGTATGCCTCTACTAGAGATCTCACAGAACCTGATTGTTGGCTGCAGGAGATCGGAGATCCTGATAGAGGGTTTTTTGATAGGCGTGCATAGCAATGTGCATGGAGCCTTCGTATGTTGGTCTGGCCCTCTAAAACCATTCCAATTTCTCATGTGGCCCCATGGGAAAATTAATTGCCAACCCCTGATCTAGACTCTATGATTCTCTTAATACATCCCAGAATTGTGTTTGCCTCTGGCTGCTGCATCATATTATTGACTCATGTTCAGTCTATGATCTATTAGTATACCCAAGTCTTTTTCACATGTGCTGCTGCTTAGCCCAAATCCTCCCATTCTGTATGTGCTGTTTTTTTTCATTTTTCTTCCCCAGATGTAGGACTTTGTATTTCTCCTTGTTAAGTACCATTTAGTTGCCCGCTGTGCAAGCTTTTCTAGATCTTTTTGAATACTATCTTCCCTAGTGTTAGCTATCCCTCCTAGCTTTTTATCAACCATTGTACCTGCAAAGTGGTTGGAATCAAACCTTTCCCAAACCCTTGTTGCATAAATTCCTGAACTATCTTAAAGGAAAGCTGGTCAGTAGGTCTGGTCAACGTACTGTATGTAAAATGTACCAATACAGAAAGATTTCCTTTTACTTTTGGCATTGATGATCTTGGTAAAAGGTCTTCTATATCAGTTGAGTGTATTAAGTAGTCTCTGAAAAGCCCTTGAATATCAAAATGGCCCTATCTTAAAAAAAATAAAAATTGGAGCATAATTAGCTGGTGAGACACCAACTCCTGCCTCTGGGGCAGTATGAGCTGGGAGAAGTAGATACTCTTGCAGAATGGGAGTATTACTATGGCTGATGACTAGTCTTGTATCTTGGACAGTAATTTCTAAATCATGGGGATTGGAGGAAAGCTATATATTGGGTTGAATCTTGACGCTATTACAGTGCTCAATGCAAGAGGACTCCTTGTATAAGGAACATAGTCACCAACTTCTTGGTTGCCATAAGGTTCATCTTTTGTATTACACAAGTTTGCGAATTCTGCAATCAATTTCTTGATTTGGAGATCAATCCCCTGGCATAAGGGTATTTTACACAGGACAATTATTGCCTGAATTCTCAATTTAAACAGGGGGCACTGAATGAGCGATTCCCATTAAAAGGGAAGGGAGGACAATGGAAAAACAGAACTTACTCCCTAAAGTGTAGCACATAAAACATCATGACCCAGAAACACAGGCAAACCCCCCAATAGTAGAGAACAGTCCCAAAGTCGGACAGGACATACGAGTTCAGACTTTTGGTCCACACACACACATACAGATAAACGGATTTAGATAAAAACACCAAACCAGACATAGTGCAGACTCGGGCATCGCACACTTAAAGACGGAAAGGAATTCAGGAGTTCACACACCTATGGATGGAGGGATTCTAACAAACGCATGCATGCAGACCACAAGCCAGCCAGACATGGGTTCAGGCGTCAGACACAACATCAGAACAGACAGACAAAACTAGACACAAACGACCACACGGAGATCTGCACAGCATGCATCCAATAACCAGAGTTCAGTTAGGAGATGGCAATATCTACAGTTAGGGCCAGAAATATTTGGACAGTAACACAATTTTCGCGAGTTGGGCTCTGCATGCCACCGCATTGGATTTGAAATGAAGCCTCTACAACAGAATTCAAGTGCAGATTGTAACGTTTAATTTAAAGGGTTGAACAAAAATATCTGATAGAAAATGTAGGAATTGTACACATTTCTTTACAAACACTCCACATTTTAGGAGCTCAAAAGTAATTGGACAAATAAACATAACCCAAACAAAATATTTTTTTTTCAATATTTTGTTGCGAATCCTTTGGAGGCAATCACTGCCTTAAGTCTGGAACCCACGGACATCACCAAATGCTGGGTTTCCTCCTTCTTAATGCTTTGCCAGGCCTTTACAGCCGCAGCCTTCAGGTCTTGCTTGTTTGTGGGTCTTTCCGTCTGAAGTCTGGATTTGAGCAAGTGAAATGCATGCTCAATTGGGTTAAGATCTGGTGATTGACTTGGCCATTGCAGAATGTTCCACTTTTTTGCACTCATGAACTCCTGGGTAGCTTTGGCTGTATGTTGGGGTCATTGTCCATCTGTACTGTGAAGCGCCGTCCGATCAACTTTGCAGCATTTGGCTGAATCTGGGCTGAAAGTATATCCCGGTACACTTCAGAATTCATCCGGCTACTCTTGTCTGCTGTTATGTCATCAATAAACACAAGTGACCCAGTGCCATTGAAAGCCATGCATGCCCATGCCATCACGTTGCCTCCACCATGTTTTACAGAGGATGTGGTGTGCCTTGGATCATATGCCGTTCCCTTTCTTCTCCAAACTTTTTTCTTCCCATCATTCTGGTACAGGTTGATCTTTGTCTCATCTGTCCATAGAATACTTTTTCCAGAACTGGGCTGGCTTCTTGAGGTGTTTTTCGGCAAATTTAACTCTGGCCTGTCTATTTTTGGAATTGATGAATGGTTTGCATCTAGATGTGAACCCTTTGTATTTACTTTCATGGAGTCTTCTCTTTAGGGTGCGGGCAGACGAGCGTAGGCGTATTTACGTTCGCCCGAGCGCAACGTATAATCGCCCGAGAGAACGTTTTTCACCGATCATGGCGCGTATTTCGGTCGCATACGTTCCGTGTTTTTTTCGGGTTGCCGTTTTTACGCGCCGTAAAATCGCCCATGTGAACGAATACATTCGAAACCATTGCCTCAGATGGTCACGTATATACGTTTGGTCGCAAAAACGCGCCGTTTATGCGCTCGTCTGCCCGCACCCTTACTGTTGACTTAGAGAAAGATACACCTACTTCCCTGAGAGTTTTCTGGACTTCAGTTGATGTTGTGAACGGGTTCTTCTTCACCAAAGAAAGTATGCGGCGATCATCCACCACCGTTGTCTTCCGTGGACGCCCAGGCCTTTTTGAGTTCCCAAGCTCACCAGTGAATTCCTTTTTTCTCAGAATGTACCCGACTGTTGATTTTACTACTCCAAGCATGTCTGCTATCTCTCTGATGGATTTTTTCTTTTTTTTCAGCCTCAGGATGTTCTGCTTCACCTCAATTGAGAGTTCCTTTGACCGCATGTTGTCTGGTCACAGCAACAGCTTCCAAATCCAAAACCACACACCTGGAATCAACCCCAGACCTTTTAACTACTTAATTGATTACAGGTTAATGAGGGAGACGCCTTCTGAGTTAATTGCAGCCCTTAGAGTGCATTGTCCAATTACTTTTGGTCCCTTGAAAAAGAGGAGGCTATGCATTACAGAGCTATGATTCCTAAACCCTTTCTCCGATTTGGATGTGGAAACTCTCATATTGCAGCTGGGAGTGTGCACTTTCAGCCCATATTATATATATAATTGTATTTCTGAACATGTTTTTGTAAACAGCTAAAATAACAAAACTTGTGTCACTGTCCAAATATTTCTGGCCCTAACTGTATATTATGACCGTGACCCTCTAGTAAGAAGAGCTGCTAGTTATGTGCACAGACCGCAGGTGATTGGCTGGTTGGAGTAATCCACACAGCAGCCAGCCAAATCGGCTCAGACCTGCAGCGATGTGCTCCTAAAAGTGCTTAGAACTACAAGACCCAGGAGCACAAACTATCACAAAGTGACAGGGGACATGTAGATAAGTATCCTTTAGATCTGTGGAGACCATTACATCTCTAGGTTGAAGAAATGAAAGTACAGATGGCATGGACTTCATCTTGAAATACTTTTTTTGTGGTGGATTTGTCCATTGATCAGAAATCTGTTATCTTGTTTGATTTCGCAATGGGAAAAACTATTGAGGATCTCTGTGAAGTCAAAGGTTGAGAGCTGCAAGGCCATCCATGCTCCTCTGGGAAATATGCCAATAAGCAAGATGGAACAATACCTCTGCAGCGCCAGCTATTGGAAGGCAGCATTCCTTACCTTCCAGTAGGTGGTGCTGCAGTGGTATTGTTCCATCTTCCTTATTTGCATATTTCCCAGAGGAGCATGGTTGCCCTTTAAGTCTCCTCCCTCACCTTCTAGGTTTCTCCTTAAGGAGAAATGATACCTTTCCTGACCGAAGATAGTGCATGTTTTTTTTTGTGTGCAAGCTGTGTGTGAGAGGCACCATTGCCTGTAATGTAAAGTTAGTTACTGCATAATATACAAAACCCACGCATGTAGTAAGCGGGAAAAAAAACCGCTTGTATGAAAGAGCTGTGCCGGGAAGTCAGTAGAGGGGTTTTAAATTGTGGCACATGGTTATAAAAATGGCAGCAACCAATCACAAAGAAAACCATAGTATAAACCAGGTTTCCCAAAACAAAGATGGCCACCTTGTCACATGCTTTTATGTTAGAACTCCTCTCTTATACAGAAATCGCACTGCAAGGCTGAAAAATAGATCTGGCCGGGATAAAGCCAGGAACGCAGCTTAAATATATAGAAGAAACATGCAAATGCAAAATGAGAAATATGTCACCATGAAGTATATCTTCAGAAAGTGCAGGACGCCTACAAACAAGAGAAAAGAAGTTAAAGGGGACTTCCGGTGAAACTTATATTTTTCCTACAGGCTATATATACTCACACACATGCAAACGCACACATGCACGCACACACGTACGCACGCACACACTCGCCCGTTCTGTGCCCTTACAGCTCTGGACCCCTTCCGCCTTTGCATACTTTCGAGTGGCCAATCACTGGCCTCGTTTTTGGAAGTATGCAGAAGCCAGGTTGAAGCAGCTGGAGACAAGTGCAACAGGGGCACAAAACAGGTTACTATAACCCCATTTGTTATTTTGCACCTGAGCCAGCCTGCAGGAATAAATAAGCACCACCAGAATCCCCCCTTTAATTATGTAACCACCTGCTCGACCAATAGTAGGACAGAAAAAATGACAACGGCTGGAGCTTGCAATGCTTAAAGGTATTAGGTGTCACCCCCTGTCCCATCAGCTTGCAGAGTGGAGAACTACAGAAGTGTCGCATGTATATAAACAGGAAGGCATTTGTAAAATATGTCTGCAAAATGTGCATCACGTCGGCTTTACTAAAGATCGCAGCACAGGAATGGACTGCCATCTAGTGGATGCTGAGATGTACATCATGTACGACAGCAAAAACACTACCACCACATCCCATTTTACTTCAGTTAGGCCGCTTTCACATCTCGCTGGAACCTCCATTCAGAGAGTCCGCCACAGATCCCGCACAAAATACCTAAAGAAAAAGTTGTGCATGCAGGACTATTTCATCTGGTAAACTGCTGGACAGCTGAGAGAAACCAAACGGACCACAGTATGGTCAATGGGTCTGTTCAGTTCCGTCATAAGACAGATTAGATTCATGCTGCTTGCTTATAAAATATGTAGAAAGCAAGTGCAACCACATAGAGTTGTGCAAATATTGGTACAGAGCCTTGCACAAGTAGTCAGTAGACACTTCATACCATGGAGCTGCAGGCACACTGCTTACTGCAGTATAGTGCCTCCATATGGTGCCATGTTACTGAAAATATCTCTATAATACAGCATCCAATGGGACACGCCACATCAGTTCAGAAGGTGGTAGATCTATCAGCATGTTTTTAGAATGTGATGGGATGACACAAGATCCACAGAATTACATGCAAGTAGAAGGAGGTCATATAAACTCCTGGTAGATGTTGCCCATGGGCAGATTCAAGTCTATGATTTCAGTGTTGCAGCTTTTCTCCCATATATATGCTGCTACAGTTGCTGAAATTGGGGCAGGATCACACTTATAACCCCAACCTCTGACTATTTTTTGGAATGCAGAATTGTCTATATAGTAACCCAGTATTGCCCCCACATAATGATATTGATGGTTTTGAGAAATTGTATAAATGTGCCCTTCAATGTGTTATACGCCGTATTGATGTCCAGACTTGAGGATGGTGGCTAGATAATGTATAGTAGAGTGAGGGACTGAACAGCTCAGTGGTTCTGCTGCTTTCAGCTGCAACTAAGCAGCACTAAACAGTGGGAGGGACAAATGGTGTTATAAAAGTTTTTGTAAACTTGAAGTATAAGTTTTCAGTTATCAGTGTACAGTCTTGATTAGAAGAGAGGAGAGTGTAGTGTAATTAAGCTAGAACAGAAGCTCATAGTCCTTCTTGGATTAAGTTCCTGCAGGAGCAGTGGTATACAGGGCAGCTGCAGTCTCCAGGGCCGTGGTGCAAAAGCTCACATCAGTAGTAAAGAGCCACAGCTGGTCTACATGTTCTGGGGCTGTGGTGAAAAACCCACACTAACAATATGGAGCCGAAAAGGTAGCACTTGCTTAAGCCACCATCCTCAAGACTGGACTACAAAGTTTTGTGCTTTCAGCTAGTTGATGCTGAAGCATTCTGCTTCTGGATCAAGTAAATGTGAGTTACACTGTTACCCTCATCCTGACCTTGTGGACTCTTCTTTTCCCAGCAAACATCACACTACACCGCACGAACATACTAGAAAACAAAGACCAGCCCTTCACCGTCACCCCCCATATTTCACTATATTGTGACCATTTGGGAGAGTAATGTACCTTGTAACGACCGCAGTGAAGCTAACACCATCAGCCCAAACCATCATACCCATTCTGGTTTAATACAACTTTAGTACAGAATAGGCACACCTTCAATGCAGAATGGGGCCTAGGTATTACCTAATGAATCATGGGACCCTATTCTTCCAATAGGCGAGGGTCCCAGCTGTAGATCCTACACCTATCAATAGCATATCCTGTGGATGTTCCATAAATCTTTTCAATGACGCTAGCCATCCCTTTAATGGTAGATATACTGTAGGCATTCTCACAGTCCTCATGCAAGAAGAAATGGGATAACCATGTAGGGTACCTAGAGATTAGTTCCTAAAATAACAGTTTAGTGATACAGAGAACAGGAATATAGGAATCTTACTTCACATGCGCCATTTATATTTCTTATAGAAAACACGCATGCTATTTTTTAAAATTCTCCTACAAACGTTTTATGACCCCTTTCAGAGGTGCAGCTAGACTTTCCTTCACCTGGGGCAAATGTGTTTGCCTAGCCTGTATGTTAATATCATGGGAAAGGAAGAGTGGCTTGTTGGCACTCCTTCCACTACCATGCACTCCTGCCCTATCATTAATGTCTCTGACCAATGGCGAATTATCATATGGGCGGTTTGACCTGGTGCTCATGGCCACCTAAACTGTCCATATAATAATCTGCTCCACTAGTGAAACATGCGGCTGCCTGACTGTCCACAGAGATTGGAGCTGGGATCCGGCTAGCAGCCTGTGACTGATGTATTGGTAAGTCAGTCACAAATGCCGGATTCTGGCTTCACTCTCAATGAGCAGTCAAGCAGCCCCATGCTTTCACAATCTAGGCTGGGTGAAGTTGGGCGACTGCTGTTGTGTATGGCTGCAGCGTTGGGTGGAGTGTTGGTGGTCATTAGGGCTCTCTGATCCAATTGAGAGGGTGAAAAATAAGATGAAGGTGCAGGACCAGTCTTCAAGGGTGGTGTGAGGCTCAACATTTCTTGTGGGAAGGGTGTCTTGGCTATATAAGGGTCTTGTCTTGCTGCATCACTGTGTATATACGTTACGTTAATGATCATGCGCTGACCCTCAGTTACATCCATCAGAGCTGCACTCACTATTCTGCTGGTGGAGTCACTGGGCCTTATTTATGAGCGTGCCAATGACCGATTTGTGTCAGAAATAAGGGACACAGATTTTAGACAAATTTGCAAATAGTTTACTGAAAGTTGGTTTAAGGGCTTATTCAGATGACTGTATATCGGCCGGGTATTCACACCCAGCCGATATACGGTGTCCCTCTCTGCAGGGGGAGGAGGCTCGAAGAGCCCCACGGCACTATTTGCAATTGGAGGGGGCGGGGATAAGTCTCAAAACTTAGCTCCGCCCATCGCACCCCTTTCATTGCAAATAGTGCCGAGGGGCGGAGAGGGGGCGAGAGCTCAGTGCACTGCTCCCGGCTCTTCCAGCCTCCCCCACCTGCAGAGAGGGACACCGTATATCGGCCGGGGGTGAATATCCGGCCGATATACGGTCGTCTGAATAAGCCCCAAATGAAGAGGTATTTTGTGCAAATTTTGCTTATTTTAATACATTTTTTGGTGAAATCCAACTACATGGATAGTGCTTTTTTTTCCTGATTTTGCTCATATTTTTTGTTTAATTATCATTATTTTGATTGTGGTTAATTTAAATTGGTAGATAATGCAGAAAAAAAGTTGTTTCCGAATGCAAACTGGTGCAATCTTGGTACACATAGTAGTGTTATGCGGGAATTGGGGTCCAGCATAAACTTCTTGGATAGGGTGTTTTTTCAAGTTTTTGCCCCCATTTTATTCGTCAAAATCAGTAATTAGATTGCTGACTTTTTTTTTTTTATATTAGTACATAGAGCAGAATTTAATTTGTGGTGCAAAACCTATTTCGGAATATAAATTGGTGCACACTGCACTGCCACACGCAATTTTAAAACTGTTCAATTCTTAAAAGTACTGACATAATATACAGCAATATTCATAAATAAGGGCCACTATGTTTCTGTATTCCATTACTTATCCTGTACTGATCCTGAGTTACCTCCTGTATAACACTGACATGCCCAAAGTCATGGGACAGGAATTAATCTTGCAGGACTCCCTTTAGCCTGGCTAAGTATAGCAACCCAACATGGCATCGATTTCATAAGTGGACAGAAGACATCTGGAGGGATGTTTAGTAGTGCTCTTTGGTATTTGTAGGTGCAGGATCTCGGGTGTGAATGGACCTCTCCATGAAATTCCACAAATGCTTGATTGGGCTCATGTTGGGTGAATGTACAGGCCAGCAATTGTAGAAACTGTCCAGAATGCTACCTTGACCCAATCTGAACAACTTGGGCTTGGTGGCACAATGCCTTATCCTGCTGGAGTATTCCATCATTTTGCAAGTCCATGAAGGGATGCAAATGGTCACCAAGCGAGTGCCGGTTAATGGCATGTTTAAATGGACCAGTGGATCAAACCGATGCCATGAGAATACTCCTCACACCAATACGGAACCACCACCAGTCTGCATAGTGACTTGTTGACTATTGAGGCCTATGGCTTCATGGGTCTATGCCACACATGAGCCTACCATCTCATCGGACCACGCCACATGTTGTCAGTCCTCCAGGGTCTAGTTAGCAACCTCACAAGTCCAGGTTAGGTACTGTGTCCAGTGTTGTGTTAACAGAATCACTCTGGAGGATCTTCTGCTGCCATATGTCGTGCAAGCTAAAAAATACTGCACTGACCTGCGGGATATATGTATAGGGGCCTCCTGCATTGATTGTGGATGCGATTTCTGCCGGAGTCACTTGTCTGGCTGCATGGACGATTCTAGCCGGACGCTGCCAGTCGTGATCATTAAGCACCCATGGGTGGTCACTCCACTGTCTACTGTGGGTAGTAGTGCCTTCTGAGATGTATTACTGGTACAGGTACACATGTGACACTGTGGACCAAGGAATATTAAATGTCGACAGAGTGCCCCATCCGATTGGCACTCACTATCAAGCCTCATTAGAACTTTGACAATTCATATTGCCTTGCCATGAACACGCTGGCCAGATATGGGTATTCCCAAGCTGTCAGCTGATGTAACGCCACTTCATAATCAATTTACGTAGTGCTGTCACATAACTTTTGGCATATAAGTGTATACTCTGAATCACTTGCTTTACCGATGGATTTCCTTTGCTCTGTTACAAACCATTGGTGGCATATTCTAGTGAATATGAAGCCACATACTGAAAACTACATCCCCTTTTACCCTTATGAACTTGGTGGGTGCTTTTGGTTGGAAAAGGTGGTAATCCGATCTGCAGCTCCTCTTCAAACCCAAACCACAAAATTAGCAGGTGGTTGGGGACAACGCCAGCAATTTATTCATACTAGCAGAATATAGGCTCACTGTTTAACCGGAATTAAACTTGCTAGCCCAGAAAGAATGTATGGACTATAGACAAGGTGTGGCAAGACGGCCGTGGGGATGGGGGTAAGTCGTACGGTACTGATGCATTAGGTCTCCACCAGAAGTATGGGTGGAGACATACTCATTGACTGTATCTGCCCTGTTAACACCCCCAAGCTTCAAATTGGCTATGGCTGGCATTTGCCGTGGCTGGAGGAGCTGGGCGAGCAGGAGTGGTAGCGGTGGGACTGATGAAGCCAGCTTCATGAGCTGGCCGAGCAGCAGCATGAGTGGCCACATGCTGGAGTTGCCCGACTTGGAGCAGGCGCCTCCAGAGAAGCAAGTGTGGATCTGAGCAGCGCCATAGAGGGTGAGAGCGATGGCGGCGGCAGTGGCAGCTGGGGACGGGAGCACAGGGTGAGAGCGCTGTTGGCGGCGGTGGTGGTGACAGCGGGGGACGGGAGCGGACATGCGAGCGCGGCTGCATCACAGGGAGCCCAGCGAGGACAGTGTCAGGGGGGCCACGGTTAGAGCGATGTTGGCAGTGGCAGCGGGGGGCTGGAATGGAGATGCGAGGCCGGTTGGGATGTGTGTCAGGGGGATACTCGTTACATTTGTGTCTGGGGAGGTGTGTGTGCGGCAGCCAATCTGCAGCTGTAAACATCACCTGGGCTTCCCTGAAACTGAGCCCGGCCAACCCATGTCTCCACCCATAATTCCTGTGGAGACATGTGACACCAGTACCAAGTCTTACTTTTATTGTAGGTAAAATTTTTGAGGGGTTTCTAAGGGATGTTATGCTGGAGTACCTCAAAGAAAATAGCTGTATGACTCTGCATCAGTACAAGTTTATGAAAGAGTGCTCCTGTAAAACCAACGTGATCAGCTTCTACGAGGAGGTAAGTTCTAGACTGAAGCGGGGAGAGTCATTGGATCTTGTGTATCTAGACTTTTCCAAAGCGTTTGATATTGTGCCGCATAAAAGGTTGGTATGTAAAGTGAGAATGCTTGATCTGGGCAAGAAAGTGTGTAGGTGGGTAAGTAACTGGTCAGTGATAGAAAGCAGAGGGGGGTTACTAATGGTATTTACTCTGATTGGGTCACCGTTTTGAGTGGGGGACCACAGGGGGGGGGGTACTGGGCCCTATTCTTTTGAATATATTTACTAATGACCCGGTAGAAGAATTGCATAGTAAAATATCAATATTTGCAGATGATACAAAGCTTTGCAAAGTAACACAAGAGAGGACAGAATAGAGATGCAAATGGATCTGGATAAATTTGGGGCTCCGGCAGAAAAGTGGCAAATGAGGTTATGCACATGGGCAGAGGAAATACATGTCCCCATTACACACTAAATGGGAATCCACTGACATCGAAAATGACTTGAGGATTTTAGTTAACTGTAAGCTTAACTGGAGCAACCAGTGTCAGGCTGCTGCTGCCAAGGCAAATAGGATCATGGGGGGCATCAAAAGAGGTCTAGGGGCACATGACGAGAACATTGTTCTTCTTCTTTACAAATCACTGGTCCGACCACACATGGATTATTATATACAGTTTTGGGCACCGGTACTCAAGAAGGATATATCAGATCTTGAGAGGGTTTAAAGGTGGGAAACTAAATTAATAAATGCAATGGCTGGACTACAATACCCCAAATTGAGGTTGTTCGCTTAAGAAAATATGGCTCAAGAGCAACCTAATAACTATGTATAAATATATTGGGTCAATACAGAGATCTCTCCCATCATCTTATACACCTAGGACTGTGACTGTAACAAGGGAACATCCTCTACGTCTAGAGGAAAGAAAGTTTCTACACAAACATGGAATGGGGGCTCTGATTGGTTAAGAAACACCGCCTCAGCCAATCACAGCACTCTCTTGCTGGAGGTAGGATATTCAAGCCCCGTTACCAGGAAGAGAATGCTGTCTCAGCACTGAGGACTACACGGAAGACTGCCGGAGCGCCACAGCCCAGCGTGAGGGATCCGGACACCACCTACTAGGTGAGTATTGTTTTTTGTTTTGTTTTCATGTAGTGTAGCTAGGGCTTATTTTTGGGGAAGGGCTTATATTTCTAATCTCCTCCCCGCTTCCCTACCGAAAATCAGGGTAGAGCTTATTATCGGGGTAGGTCTTTTGGGGGGAAACACTGAATGTTAGTATGTTATTTCTAAGATTGTTGCACATCGGATAGGATAATATAACAAAAGCTATTGAAGATTATAAGTATGATGTGCTACCTTAACCCTTTCCAATCCACTGTCTGACGTCTGAAGACATTATGATTTAAGGCTATACAGCTCCGATGTTGGAAGACGTCCGTCGGGGTTCTCTTACTGTATATTGCCAGTCTCTTTGCTGTCGGAGCCTATCCAACCTGTCACCTCATGCAGTACTGGCTTTAGCCAGCAGATAGTGCCGTTGTACAATGGCAGAAAAAGAGTAAGCCCCCTAGGAAAACCAGCATACAAATTGGATTGGAAAGGGTTAATCTGATTGATGCTTCTCATGCACTATATAAATGTGCAAATTTGGCAAAGTTGAAATTGACCGAGATAACTTTCTGCAAGCCATTGAAAAGCTGTTATCTTAACACAACAAAAAAACACATTATTACAAGCGGCAAATAAATTGTGGCACAAAACTTTTTTTCAATGCGATAAGAGTCAAGTTAAACTTTGCTACATATATAACTTAGTTGCATTTTGATCAGTCATAACATGAAAACTACTGACAGATGGAGTAACATTAATCATCTCATGACCATCAGTTAAAGATGCTGTCCGGAACTTTTTGGATTTTGTTTTTTCTTTGAACAGGTCATCAATAGATGTTTGTCAGGGATCCGCTGCTTGGATCCTCGACGATCAGCTGATTATCAACACCGCTTTCACTATGGAAAGTGCAGGGAGCACATTCCACTGACCATAGTACAGCAGCCCAGGTTGGTATTGCAGGCCCATTGAATGCAAAGGACAACAGGTGAACCTCCAACAGGGTCATGTGTGCCTGAGGCTCTTTGTCTGGTCCAATTCTGCAGAAGAGCTACTGTAGCACAATTTGAGACAGGTAATTCTGACTGTGACAGAAAGATACCAGAACATATAGAACACGCAGCTTACTATATATAGGGCAGAATAGCCATTGACCTATCAGAGTGCTTATGTTTACCCCTGTCCAGAGTGGAATGAACATGAGCTGGCTGGACATTCCTGCTGAAATTGGTAGATTTGACCAACCTTAGTCTAATGGGTATGGCCATCCCTAAGTGGGTGTAAGGGGTTAATTGCCTATATATATATAATATATATGAATGTTACTGCTGTACTTCATTTATGCTCTTGCAGGGTCTTTCAGAGTGAGATCACATGACTGTGTATTTGTACTCTAACTTTGCTACTGTAGACTAACAGGACCTGAGATGCCTGCTGATTGGCTGATGGACTGGGTATAAAGGGTAGTTTCTGGTGTGACTCAGAGAGTTCAGAGGAGAAAACCTCTGTTAATGAGAATTACAGCAGAGCTGACCTGCAGCTAGACTTGTGAGATTCTAGGTAGAACATTTATTGCAGAGAGCCTTGTGGGGAGTAAGCTGACCCAGTGCTAGTGGAGAGCTGTGTTTTTGGTACCAGACAGAGGCAATTAGGATTCCTGGAATGATGCTTCCCAGCTGTTGCAATGTGAATGCCAGAAGTAGGTCTGTTGATCATCCGAGGAAAAGTCAGCTGTAATTACCAACCAGAAATGCTGAACCTTCACTGGAGGAGAGACCACTAATGAGAACTGATACATAGCCAGCATCTGGATACTCAAGTTTTGGTGGTGTGTAATCAAGAGTATCATAACCCAGGCTCTTGGTTTTTCAATGGTGAAAAGGATTGTTTTGACTTCATTCCTCTACACCCTCCCCAAAGATACTGTGCTAATAATTTGTTTAGGGGAAGTGAGTGGATATTTTAGTTAACAGATTGAGTCATTTGGTTAACCAAGGCCGCTGCAAGACAAAGGGTACTTTTACAAGCAACGACTTGTCGGGCACAGATGCCCAACAGTTGTCCCAGTGATAGTCATTCCAGTCCTTTTATACAGGAATTACTATCGCTAAGTGAATGGAGGCAGGGATCGTTTTGGCCCGCCCGCCTCTATTCACAGTGAACAGGTAGTCGTTCATAGTTCAATGACTGCCTGTTTATACGTCCGAAGCATCATTAAGTTTTCTGCAGGAAGGAACTGAACAAAGAACAAGAAGCAAACAAATTCTCATTCATCCTTCAGTTGGGGCATTCATTTATACTGAACAATAATCATTCAGATTCCCGCTGGATGCATAAGGGCTCTAACTCACCTCAGATCAGACTGTCATTTTCAAACAGAATCTGTGGAGCTACTTACCTTTGGCGAGGGTAAACCATTTATAGACACTGATAATTCTACACTGTGTGTACAAGATTAACCCCTTAATGACGCGGCCCTTTTTCCTCCCCCCTTTAAAAAAATCATAACTCCTTTATTTCTCCATCCACGTCGCTGTATGGGGGCTTGTTTTTTGCAGGACAAGTTGTATTTTTCAATGGTGCTATTTAAAGTACCATATAATGTACTGAAAAACTTTTAAAAAATTCTAAGTGGAGTAAAATGAAAAAAAAACCCACATTTCGCCATCTTTTAGTGCATCTCGTTTCTACGGCGCACAAACGGCAACAAAAATGACATGATAACTTTATTCTGCGGTCATTTTGTGCGCGCAATAACTTTTTTATTTTTCTGTCGACATAGTTTATCAAGAGCTCATTTTTTGCGTGATGTTCTGTAGTTTCTGATAGTACCAATTTGGAATACATACGACTTTTTGATCGCTTTTTATTGCGTTTTTTCTGGGAGACGGTAACTAAAAAAGTGCATTTCTGGCGTTCTTTATTTTTTTTTCGGACGACGTTCACTGTGTGGGAAAAATAATGCACTACTTTGATAGTTCGGACTTTTACGGACGCGGCGATAGCAAATACATAATTTTAATTTATTATTTAGATTTTTTAATAATAGATATGGCAAAAGGGGGGTGATTTAAACTTTTGCAACTTTTTTTTTTTTTTCAATTAAAAAAAACTATTGATTTTTTATTTTACATTACTTTGAAGTCCCCCTGGGGGACTTTAACATGCGATGCTTTGATCGCTCCTGCAGTATGACGTAATGCTATAGCATTACGTCATACTGCTTTTTGACAGGCAGTCTATCAAGCCACCCCACGGGGATGGCTTGATAGGCAGTCTGTTAAGGCAGCCCTGGGGCCTTTCATTAGGCCCCCGGCTGCCATGACACCTGCACGGCTCCCCCGATGTCACCACGGAGGGGCCGTGCGGGACCCGGGATTTAAATGCCGATGTCAGAATTGACAGCGGCATTTAAATGGCTAATAGCTGCGATCAGCCGCGCGGCCGCTCGCGGCTATTGCCCGCGGGTGTCAGCTGTTTTAAACAGCTGACGCCCGCACTGTATGAAGAGAGGTTGCCACGCAACCTCTCTTCATACATACCCCGACGCTCCATGACGTACCGGTACGTCATTGGTCGTGAAGGGGTTAAGAGCACCTGATTAGTAGGGTATAGATCAAATTATAGCGTTTATTGAACGTAAGTAAACCGCTCGCATTGTATCCAAATAATACTGTTGTACATTATTGCCATTTTATTCTTTGTCATTCAGTAAAGCATTATTTGCTCAACTGAACTGGTCTAAAGCCCCTCCATAATGGGCATCCTATTCTGGACCTGTTAAATGGGGACCATTCTGTCTCTTTGTGGATGAAAATACAATCTTTAAACCTCCACATGCACCACAAAGTTTTAGATCTACAGAACAAGGACACCAAATAAAACATTTAGGGACATCTTTAATAGCCCGTTCACATTTGCGTTAGGGCTCTGTTAGGGCTTTCGGCCTCTCCGTTCCATTTTTCCCCCATTGATTTCAATGGGTTTGCAAAAAAACGGAAAGCGAATGGAAACCTTGCAGTTTACTTCTGCTCTGTTTCAAAATCAATTAAACGTTTCTTTCTATTTAAGTTCTACCAAAAATGGATCAGAAGGATGAAGAGCCATAAGGAAGCTTTCACACAAGGCAGAATTATTCTGCAAGATGCACCTAGAGATGCAGAAAATTCTGACACCACTTAGGGTTTTTCTGCAAGGGCCTGTCTCTTTCTACTCTTGGTGCCTCACTCAGCAATTAGTAGACTCTACTCTTCTTTAGGCACCAGTCACTCCTTGGCCTCTCTTTCACAGCCCACCCGTGTGCTATTTGCTTAGGCCGATGACTGGACGTAGCGATCAGGTGAACGCTCAACTTGAAAGTCAGAGTAGAACCCATGCGCCGCAGACAGGAGAGGCCGGGAGGAAAGAGAGGTGGCTACAGATAATCCCCTACTTGCGAACAGGTTCCGTTCCAGGAGCCTGTTCGCAAGTACATTGGTTCATATGTCCGAACAAATGCTTGTATGGAGGGGATCGCTGGTGGATCCAACTCTATACAACATTGAGTGCCGGCTGTTCTTACAGCCGGCACCCTGCGGCAGCAGTTCCGACAAGCCGCGCCGCTCATCAGGACTGTTAACACTTTAAATGCTGCTGCCAAAATAGACAGCGGTATTTAAAGCATTAACAGTTCCCACAAGTGGCGCGGCTTGTCAGAACTGCTGCCACCGGGTATCCACTGTAAAAAACAGCCGGTACCCGACGTTCAGGGGGCCCGTACAGTGTCCTATGATAAGATCGCGGGATGCAGTGTGGTTGCCAGGCAGCCAGGAGCCTTCTGAAAGACCCCAGGGCTGCCTATGCAGAGTGCCTATCAAGCGCACGGCTTCCAGCTGCCTAGCAACCACACAGCGTCCCGCAATCTGACCGGATAGGCTTGATAGAAGCCTGTCCGGTCCCTGCACAGTATGATGTAATGCCATAACTCGAATGTTCGCAAGTAGGCGACTATCTGTATATGTGTTTTGCTTTTTTAAAGCATGTAGGGGGACAATATGGGAATTATTATTAGTAAAAGGAAGCCAGGAGGGGTATTATCATTACTAAATGCAGGCCGGGGGGGTATTATAACTTAATGGGGGCATAAAAAGGGGCACCAGTACTGTGTAGTCACTTACTGCAAGGGGTCTACAGGGTGTGAAAAATGAAGGGAAGTTGCTGGAAAATTGAGCAGTCAAATGTCTATGTGTCAAATGCTGTACAGACAAGTTGTGACCTGAGAAGTCATGATGGTGGTCTGGGCCTGTATGGAGAAGAAAAGGGAAAGTGAAGAATGGCAGTTAGAGGGAACATCACCAGTGATTACTGGAGGTAACTGTACTGTATTCACTTACACAGTTTGCAGAGTACTTGTGTACTTGTGCCGGGAACTAGTATCTACCACTGTATGGCTGTAGCATTGGTCTTTGTATGCTTTTTTCAGTAACAGTATGGGGTATTATGTGGTATCAGTCCATGAATATTATTAGCTGTTTTTAGATTTGATTTCTAATTCAGGCATATTCATTTGCACGTGGCAAACACACCAATTGAAATGGCTAATGAGTTCCAGATGTGTTCTTTTTCCAGCTGAATTACACAATGTTTCACACATTCGCATCTCCTTACGTATTGCGTGTGCATCTATGCACCCCATTGACTTCTATGGGGACCTCTGGTACGAAAATATGCTGAAAAATAGAACATCCTATTTTTGTTTGCACGCAATAATACACTCTTGTGAGGCCGGACTAAGGGCTTAAACACATAGGCGAGTTTTTGTCACATTTTGCGGCCATGAAGCAAAACCAAATATTTCAATGGTTTTGTTTAGACTAGTGGGATTTTGTCACGTTAATAAGACGTGTGGGAAAAGATAGAACTTGCCCTATTTCTCTCGCTGGTAATTTTTTTCTGTGCAAGAAATGATAGGGCAGGACCTATTTTACCTGTGTGCAATAGCGCAAAATTTGAATGGTAAAAAAAAAGAATTTTGACAGCTTCATGCACTTTTACGCTCCGTAGCAGGCCTAATTCCCACGGGTAGATTTCCACCACGTATCACGCGGCGGAAATCCGGGGTGTTGCACTGCAGCTATTGGGTTCTATTGCTCATAGTGCGGAATTCCACCGTGAATCCGTCCGTAATCACCCGCGGCATGTGCTATTTGCCGCGGGCGTACGCGCGGACGGCTTCCATTGCAGTCAATAGAATCCATCCGTCACGCTATCTTCCACTGTCGCACAGCGGTAGATAGCGTGATAAAGCTTTATTATCAAAACAAACCACATCATAACAATATCGCTACAATGTAACCTTTTCTAACTCTGTTCTAAAGCAAACCTAACTGAGCTCTGTAGCATATGCTTACTCTATCTCTGATAGCTGACACTTTTATATAACACAGACAGCTTCAGAATGGCTTCATCTACTGTGTCTAGCAATATTTCGTTGGAGTTGGATTGCAGCTTCCTCACAAGGAGCCGCTCACACCCTTCTACACCGCTGGGACCTGCAGCCTGACTTCCTTAACACACCATCACACACTTCTAAAGACAATAGGACTGGACACACGTGATATCTTTCCACCAATCTTGGGGACCGATTCATTTTTTTGTTAAATGACTGGGCTGTCTTAGCAATTAATGGAGATTGCAGTTAACCCTTTCACTGAATGTAACGCTATCTATGGCAGAAACAAAAAACACTGCATAGCAGATGGTTATATAATGTACATATAGCATTACATAACTATCATAGCTACCACTGTTTAGGCTCACATTAAATGAGCCTTCCCATTATTTGTAAGCAGAAAGTAGGTCATGAGAGGTGTGCGATGCCAGTAATCCAGATGATTCAAAACTATCAAGCTATGTAATGAATGAGGTACTAGAGCATTTCTACATTTTAGATCCGTACCATGATAATATATAGTATGTGGCTCTATAGTCCTGAATTTGGAGTATTAAAGGACGGCATCAAAGAATAGATATTTAAGAAACACATATTTAAACAAGATAATGAATAATTTTCAGTTTGGCCGAGCAGTTTACAGCAAATACTGTAGATCAATACATTACAATGTAAAAGCCTTAAAGGGGTTGTCTCAAGAGGATGTCTTTTTAAAGATGGTATAGGGAACAGCTGGTCAGCAAAGGTCCTTCTGTCAGGGCTCCTTCACATGGGCGGGTTTTGAGCGCGTAATACGTTAAACCAATCTATCATAGGCTCTCATGTTACCGCTGCATGTTCTATCTTGGCGCATATTACGCGCGCATGAACGCCAAGTTGGTGCACGGCGATTGGGAGCATGCAGCAAGTATGTAATATCATTGCATATTCGCTGTAGCTGCCTCACACGCAATACGCAGTCAATTACGCCCATGTGAGCCCGGCCTCACTCTCGGTTATCTGCTCTTATCAGTGAGAGAAGCCGTGTCTAGCCTTATATTTCTCCTGTAGCAAAAGCTTAAATAGTGTCATGGGCTGCGGTGTGAGGATCGGGTACGGGATGACCTCATGCCATCAACCCTCGGCACACTGCATGCTAATGCCAACACATGCTCTCGGTTCAGCGCTGCGCGCCAACATTGCCGCGTCTGCTTTGTATGGGTTGGTTGAGTTGCTGGGAAGGGGAACTGCCATTAGTAAGTGTTATTTATTGTAGCCCCTCATCTCAGAAAGAGATACTTTTTTATTTGGTCTTGTCTGACTCTCAGTCTGGTAATACTAATTAAAGATCTGGTCCTATCTGTGACTCCCTGTTAGTCTGACTCCTCCCTATGTTGGGTCTCAAGTAGAGATGAGCGAACGTACTCGGCCACGCCGCCCCTTTTTCACCCAAGTACCGCGATTTTCGAGTACTTCCGTACTCGGGCGAAAAGATTCGGGGGGCGCCGTGGGTGAGTGTGGGGTTGCAGCGGGGAGTGGGGGGGAGAGGGAGAGAGAGAGGGCTCCCCCCTGTTCCCTGCTGCTACCCCCCGCGCCGCCACGCCTCCCCCCGCCCCCCGAATCTTTTCACCCGAGTACTGAAGTACTCGAAAATCGCGGTGCTCGATCGAGTAATTACTCGAAACGAGTACGTTCGCTCATCTCTAGTCTCAAGTGAAGTCAGATGTTCATTTACTTTATATCGGGGGTGTTTGTTCATCTATACTCCCTGTGCTATGGTGGCCTAATATACAATACATACCATTACATCCGAACCAGACGTGGTGCCTTGCATCTGGATCGGACGTAACATAGGGCATATGGAGAGGGAATATTGTCCTGAGATGATATTGGCCAACAATCAATGTGTGTGCGGGTCTTTTGATTCTCTCTGAAAAGCAGATATCATGGGGAAAATGGATTGGGCATATCAGATTTCAACATACCCAATCCTTTGTTGCTGCTGTAAATAAGCCGGAGGGGTCTCTTAGCATCTTTCTGGACATCTTTGGATTTCTGTCACTAATGCCATTGAGGAACAATGAAGACAACCACTTCCCAACCAGAAATGGCTGCTTATGTTCTTGTCCTATTTCATACCTTCGTATATTTCTCTGAGGGTAAACCACCCGCAGCCAAGACTCGGCTCACTTCCAGCAGCCAAAGTTTTGCTGGTAAAACTACCCTCTTACTGGCAAACTATTTTGCCCATTGACTACTGTAAGTGGGTAAGGTTTTGATCAGATGCAGTTTACTGCTGCTTGGGTCCCTACCCTTGCTTATATTTGTCACAATTGATAGATTACAGATGTATTCGAGCACAAACACATGGGCTAACGCGCTACTATGTTCGCTGCTATGGAGCATAGTTGCACATGAACCGGGAGTTGTTTTTTTTCGGGCCATTCAAACTCCGCGCCATCACGTGATTCACTCCCATTATGCGGCACTGATTATCAGCCCAATTGCTTCATCAATGATTGAAGATGTCCATTAGGAGACCAAAATGAGGATTTCTGATGGGGGACAAAAACTCGAGACATGGAAGTTGATGTTTGCTAAATACATCATAATAATATAACATTGCACACAACATAAAGCATAACAGACAATCAATTCCTGTGCTGCTACAGTAAAAGCACAATACAGGTAGAAGTGTCAGGTCTTCTATCTATTAACCAAAGCCAGAAACTAATCCCAGTAGAGCGAGCGAGAGAAAGCATTTCCACAGAAGAGGTCTGCTAATGTTCTCCTTTGTCTCCTCTTCTGGGGTTCGTTACTATTCTTGGCTAATAAAAAATGAAAGCGAGAAAGGAAAGGTAGAAAAATACCTTGCAAGTATAAGTATAGACGTACAGTAATACATTCATGGTCGTGGGATGGCATTATAGTTATATAGAGGCCACAGTGATGTGCTTGTGAACAATATACACTGTCAAAAAAAAAAATCCAGCCCCCAGAAAAAGTTGGCTGCGAAACTTGGCATGCAGTTACATCTCAGGGCAGATATACAAATGATTAGAGTTGTGGAGTGATTAGATGAATGCTCTTACCACCTGAGGCCCTAAAAGTGGTTCCCCCCTTGGCCTATAAAAGGCTCTCGGAGGCCCCTTGTGTGTAGTGACCTCTTCTTCCGCTTGTGTAGAGCTTGTTGGCCACTAGACGCCTCTACGACGCAAAGAAGAGATTTCACCCCGTTACCAGAGTCTGAGAGGGGCGCATTATTGGGATGTGAGACACTGGGTGGTCGTATCGACAAATTGCCCACCAACTGGGCCATTCTGTTAGAGGTGTTGGGACCAGTGGATGCGTGAGGGCACACAGGGCGATCGGTCTCAGGAAAATATGTTCAGTATAAACATGCCCAAAGATTGAACAAATAACGATAACTAATTCATTAGTTTATCATTTGTTGTTCATTTTTTGTAGGCGAAAGAAAACATTGTTCATCGTTTGACTGCCGTTTCGTGTAAAAGGCGATCGTGCAGTCATTCATAGACCATTGCTAGGCATTTTCAGATTGCCCTAACAGACTAATGATACTCAACAAGCGATGGCAGAAAAAAATAATTAATTATTTGCACATGTAAGTGGATGTCATTTGAAATCAGATTGCTCTGTGTAAATGTATCCTAAGTGTTCAATTTCTCTACAGAGCCACAACAGGTGAAATTACGGGACCTTTCAGAGGGGTTGAATTTGGCCACAACGCGCACCGCAACATGTGGGAAATTCTGCACCAAAATCCACATGCAGATTTTGATGCAGAATTGAAAATGGCTTAATTCTGCTGGTAATCAAAATCTATATTATGGGAATTTTGGTGCGGAATTCCACAGGGGCAGATTCAGCAGCATGTTGTGGCACATGTGGCAGCTACTTATGTGAAAGCACCCTAGGCATTGCACTGGGACCATTCAGATCAATGGGCTGTCTGTGTAATGCAGGACATGTCAGGTCCTCCAAGGGAGGGTCTTTATAACAATTCTCCACTGTGGTCATATATATCAGAAAATATAATGTCATGCAGAACCTCTCCCCGCTCCCACTGTGTCCTGCGCCGATGCTCGGATCCCCGCTCCGGCCTGTGTTTACAGCTGCAGTCCCACCTGGTTTATCGGAAGTCACAAGGGCTGCAGCCAATAACAGAGCTCAGCGATTGCATTGGAAGCAGGAATGCAAATTCTTAGGCGATTTGATGAGAATATATGGACAAAATCCAACAAATCCTAAACATGTGAACAGGTCTGACCACAAGAAGGATGGGAAAAAATACATAACGGGGTATGGCATATCACATATATTAACTTAAAGGAGTTTTCTGAGTTATTACTTTCATATAGTTTTGGGCTGCCCACTGACAGCGCTGAGACTTCCTAGTTTCTGGTCCAGGGTAACGTCACAATGTCATCTTCATGTGACACGCAGGGAGGTGCATGCCCCGGGTAATTTTGCAGTGGACAACGAGGGAGCAACATCTCCCTTCAGTTCCAGCTTTGACAGGCTGGCTGGGCTGCTTTTCAGTCCCTACCAGGTTATTTGTGAGGGTATTTAGCTGGCCCCCTTGTACAAGGGACGCCGGTTATACCTCCTGTGTTCTGGCCAGTGTACTCTGGCTCTGTGCCTACTGTACCTGTCCTCAGAAGTTCTATTGTCAGCTGTTCCGTTCAATGACGTTTAGCGCCCAGTACTCGGTGGTTTGGCGTTCTGTGGTAGTGTCGTTTGTTAAGCTCCGTCTGAAAATAGGAAAAAAGGAGAGCGCTCCAATGTGTAGGGTACTTCAAAGGCGATAATTGAAGAAGAGTAGGAAGTCTCACCTGCATGTGTCCTGCTGCTGCCTCCATCCAGACAAAGCTGTGATCTTTGTAGCAATGTAAAGTTGAGGAGAACAAGGAGGAATCACGGTGCGCTGAACAGACAAAACCAGCAGCAGAAGGAATGAAGAATTGGACAACATTCGTTGGGCAACACATTTTGGGATAGGATTAATGCCTTCTGTGGCTTGACGAAGGCATTAATCCTATGCTGAAATGCGTTGCCCAATAAAGGCTGTAGTTCTTTCTTGTCCTCTAGTCTTAATCCTTATTTCTTCATCTCACACAGGTTCCCAGCTTCTGTCCTGTAGTGGGCTCACCCTTTTCAGGGTAGGTACTCCACTTGATTGGCCAGTCTAGTTTGGGAAGTACCTTGGTGCCACAGTATATGTCTGTTCTAGTTATTTACATTTAACCTCTGATATCCCGGTTATCTGTCCTTCACTTTGAATCCATGTTTAGTTCAGCCACATTAATTAGTCAAATCATACATGATATTACGTATGGCGTTTTTTTTAGCAGTTTTTTCCATTTCTATAGGATTTGAAAAATGTCAGAAAAAAACCTCATGTTACAAATATAAGAGAATAAAATATGCTATGATAAACACTTTATATTGTTTTTAACAAGTGAAATAAAACAACAACAACAAAAAAAGTAGCGTCTTTGAAGGAGCCTTATTGCTTCTAAGCTCTCTACTTGGGTTTTTTAGTTCCTCCTTTAATGTAGCCATATTTGCTATTCCAGCAGATCTTGAGCAGAACTATTAATTATAGGTTATTTTTTTTATAACGTTGCATCCTGCCGCTCCTCAACGACGAAAACGGATCCTGCTTCTTTAAATAATTCATGTTAATCTAGCTGCTGGATGGAAATGATGGGCAGTGAATACAGTGACATCAGCAGCAAAGCAATATCAGCCACCTGCTTCCAGCGAGAGCGACTCATACACAGAGAGGGTGGAGGGAGAACCCGAGCTACACCCCCTCTTTAACTCCTCATTACTCCTGAGCTGCCAAGCAGGACATCCAGGTGAGTGACCTGCCCTGTAGACACCTCTCGCCTCTCCTCACTCATCCACTCCCTACCCTTCTCATCCAAGACTTCTCAGCAAGCTCCTGCCTCATTTCCTGCAGCTGCCGGAGCAGCTGGTGACTGCTGGGTCTCAGAGGCCTCAGTTTACAGCCTAGAGCCAGATCTTACATCTACCTATGTGATGCAGCACTCTTCGTTCCTCATCCTACCTAGTAGGGTCTCGTGGTAGCGCTGTTGGGTTGGTAGTATGGGTCAAGTGCACCAGAGCAGAGTTACCTTGCAAGCAAACCGCCTGGTCTCCTATACTATAGAAGTTTGGTTACCGGATCGAACAACATCGTTCGTCAGTTCTTCCATCCAGTTAACCTTTAAGGTGCTGGAAATCAGAGACTGATCTGAAATAAGATGGGGTATGTAATCACACGGGCAGAATCTTTCCGCAGACGCAGTTTAATTTGCCGCTATGGATTTCTGTTCCATAACCTTTTGATGCAGAATTCTTTTGCGTCCTTAGGTGCGTCTTGCAGAAATATTTTGCACGTGTGAAAGGTTCATTATTAGAGATGAGCGAGCATACTCGCTAAGGGCAATTACTCGAGCGAGCATTGCCCTTAGCGAGTACCTGCCCGCTCGGAGGAAAAGATTCAGCTCCGGCGTGGGGGAGCGGTGAGTTGCGGGGGGGAGGGAGAGAGGGAGAGAGAGATCTCCCCTCCGTTCCACCCCGCTCTCCCCCGCCGCTACCCGCCCCCCGCCGGCACCCGAATCTTTTCTTCCGAGCGGGCAGGTACTCACTAAGGGCAGTGCTCGCTCATCTCTATTCATTATGGGAAAGCATTTATCGGTGTTGCACACATCGTAAAACGGTGAAGGTGCATTTAAGAAAGATTGACACTCCTATTTTTGAACCTGTTGTAGTCCCTTCTCAAGTGCGACACCTTTCACAATTCGCACCTTTAGTCTTTTAGTATCGGACAACATTGACTGGCAATACTAGCGCCAGTTTTAGAGCTCCTTCACACGGGCGTATGTGCATTTGCGCACACCTCAGTGCAACTTTTTTTGCGCACTGAACGAGGCTTTTTGTACTCGTATCGGCCCACAAGCCATGTTCGTTTGCATACGGCAAACAATATGCACCCATAGAAATGGCTAATTTAATCTAATGAGTTCCAGATGGGTTCTATTCTTTGTTGGAATTACGCAGCGTATGACTCATCCTATTGCGCGTTCATTTGCACCCCCCATTGACTTCTATGGGGACCTTTGGTGTGCAGAAAAGTAGAGCATGCTGCATTTTCTTTTGCACAACCGAAATGTGCGTGCAAAATACGGAAATGTGAACGAACCCATTGAAGTCAATGGCGTCTATTCTCTATATTTTACACGCACCAATACGCCTGTGTGAAGGGGCCCCTTGAACCGAGGATGATAGTACATGGTATAAGTGGGGCTATGATTTATTGAAAGGCTCTCAATGCCCGGTTCATGAGATGGCAGGAAAGTAGAGATCAGGTACTTGAGAATGCTATAGGTGACTATATACAGGTGAACATGAGTACATATAGAACAAGTCTGATGTGCTTCCAATGTTCATCACAGTCAGCAGCTAAAGTGACGGTTTTATTCTCCATGAGAAACAAGTAAGAAAACCCCCGGTGTCTTAAGAATTCTTTCTTTCTCTGAGGGAAACAATGTAAGAATCTGTATCATTGTGCTGTGGAATAAAGATGTCAGATCTTCAGCTTCCTGCATTAATCAAGGATTGCAAAGGGTGCAGGAGCCCCAGGGCGGTAGGATGGGCCCGGCCCACTATCCACAGCGCTGTCTGTGTGGGGCTTATGATGTCGGTTTAAAAATAAAATAACAAAACACTGGCAGATTGTGAATGAGAACAGGTTTAGCCAATTCTAGTTTTTGCCTGAGCTTGTGAGCTTGGCAAGGGGTGGGAGCGAGGGGACTGGGAGGAAGGAGCACAGACTGATTCGTGACCAAAGATAAGGGCTGGATAGGAGGGCTCTGTGCCATCGCATGTTAGACGGGTATGTCATGTATACGTATATGCCTGGTAAGACAGAATTATTCTTGGCACAAGGTATGCATTTAAAGATGATCGCCGTGTGCAAAGAGGTCATAGACGGGGGCAGAGTTCAAGTCAGTCACAGTGATACTCAATGGTTCATTCGCAGAATTAGTTTGCTGAAGGTTGCTTTAATACCATCCTCACTGTAAATGTTCTTTGGGTGTTGTCAAAAAGATGGATCCAGCACTAGATCTCAATACTGGTGTCTAGAGATGAGCAAGTATACTCGCTAAGGCACTTTACTCGAGCGAGTAGTGCCTTAGCCGAGTATCTCCCCGCTCGTCTCTAAAGATTCGGGAGCCGCCGCAGGTGACAGGTGAGTTGCGGCGGGGAGCAGGAGGGAGCGGGGGGGAGAGAGGGGGAGAGAGAGAGATTTCCCCTCCGTTCCTCCCCGCTCTCCCCTACCGCTCCCCACCCCCCGAATCTTTAGAGGCGAGTGGGGAGATACTCAGCTAAGGCACTACTCGCTCGAGTAAAGTGCCTTAGTGAGTATACTCGCTCATCACTACTGCTGTCCTTTATTGAAATATCAATAGTGTACTTGAATAGGAAGGCATGGATACGCTACACGATGGTATGGCGAATGGCTTCTAGGGACCCTGGAACTTGCATTTCAATTTTGTGTTGTGGCCCCTGAAAGAGAGAGAGAGTAAAACCCAATTGCAAAGTTGAATAGTGGCATGTGAGAATCCGCTTTCCGCGTCTCTCAAAGTCCCATGGGACCACTGCTATGGCTAAAGTAAGGAAAGCGTACTTGAAGTGTCCATCTTCTGCTATGCTACATGCATGGAGTCGTCGTTGGACCTGCGTTCATTCCAGGGATTATCAATGCGGATCGGTACCTGAATCTCCTACGGACGATGGTTGATGACTTCCTAGATGATATGTCCTTATCGTAGAAGAAGGAGGCTGCTTCGAGCATGCTTTCCTTATTTTGGTCATGGCAGTGGTCCCATAGGACTTTGAGAGATGCAGAAAGCGGATTTCTGCTTCTCACATGCTACTCTTCAACTTTACAGTTGAGTTTTACTCTTTATCTCTTACAAGGACCACAACACAAAATTGAAATACATGTTTCCGGGGACCCCAGGCGCCCGTGCGCCATACCATCGTGTAGTGCATCCATGAATTCTTGTTCAAGTACACTATTGTTATTTCAAAATAGGAAACCAGTATTGAGATATAGCGCTGGATCCGTCTGTTTGACTACAGCCTGTATAGAAGACCATGGATTATATTGCCCTTTGAATTGCTCTAAGGCTTCCTTCACAAGTGATGCCCCCTGTTGACTGCCCCCTTAACTTAACATTTGTCGCATGTAACTAAAAACCATGTTCACCATGCAAGAACATAACAGTTATATCCTCTCCCCCTCTCCACTGTGTGCTGCCACTCTGCATCTCCCTGTCATGTAATGCTTACAGGCTGCAGCAGCCTGTTTACAGAACATCACAGGCTGCTGCAGCCAGTGAAAGAGCTTAGCACTCGATTATTGAACTCTTTCATTGTCTGCAGCTGCCTAAGATCCTCCATACACAAGACGACTGTAGTTTAGAAGCAAACACTGGACACGGAGGACCGATAGTTGGATGTCTGACCACTACCGTGTTTCCCCCGAAAATAAGACAGTGTCTTATATTAATTTTTGTTCAAAAAGGTTTAACTTTTTTACATGTATAGCTGACTGGACACTATTTAAATTGACTTTTTAAATTAACTGTTAGCAGGGCTTAATTTTGGAGTAGGGCTTATATTTCAAGCATCCTCAAAAAGCCTGAAAAATCATTTTGCATCCTCAAAAATTCTGGAAATCATGCTATGTCTTATTTTCAGGGTATGTCTTATTTTCAGGGAAACAGGGTAGCACCCCGATGATCAAGAGAATGGGGATCCAAAACATTCCTGAATGAATGAAGTGAGGGTTGCACATGTGTACCACCACTCTATTGATTTCATTGGGACTGCCGGAGAGAGGCAAACGTTTAAACTCAGCTATCCCCAGTGCTCTCACTAAAATTAATACCGGCGGTAGTGTACATATGTGATCATTGTTCCATTCAATGATGCTCTGGATTCCAGTTCTCCCAAACAGTGGAAGTTCCAGTGTTCGGACCCCCAATGATCAGCAAGTTATCCCCTATTCTGTGGATAAGGAATAACCTTATTTTTTGAAACAGACTCTTTAAAGGGGTATTTCCACCTTAGCCCATCATGGTAGCAATAGGAATACTTCTCTGTACACCGCAGTCAGGCTGGGCAGGAGTACAGAAGCAGCTGAGCTGACTTTATTACACTGTTTCTGTAACTTTCATAGAAGTGAATATGGATTATTTAAACAGAGTAGCACAGTGAGCGATGCCGTTTCCTTAACTCAGGAGCTGCATAAACAACACAGCTCGCTGTGCTACTACTTCAGGAATATGCAAAAAAAAGTAACAATACCTCTGCAGCGCTACCTATTGGATGGCAGCATTCCTTTAAATTTATGCTTGACCCTTTATACAGGTCTGTAGAGCAATGATTGGAAATCCATACATAGACAGCTGTTTCAGGGTTATTGCCCCGCACCAGTGTGCAGTAGGATCCTGGCTTGGCTAGTGAGAGGCCTATGACGTGGGTCGGAAGGGGTAACATCACTCCTTAGGCAGAGCATCAAGAAGGTGAGTGAGGAGACTTAAATGCCCATCCATGCTCCTCTGGGTAATATGCAAATAAGGAGGATGGAACAGTTATGGAAGCAGTGTAAGATGGCCTGCTCAGCTGTTTCCATAAACTCTTGACCACCCCTGTCCACCAAATACAGCTGGTCTGGGGAGGCCAGAGTTCGAGATAAATGCAAGTCCCACCTCTAGGACTCAAACCTATTAGACTTTTATGATATATCCTGTGGATATGTTATAAAAGTCCCACATGGGAATACCCCTTTAACTCATCCCGAAATGTGTGGCACAAGATAAAAAAGAAACCTATATCAGACTAAAACCCCCCCGATGGATGACGTCTGTCTACCATCTGTCATGATAGGCTCCCATGTTTAAAAAAAAATAAAAAAAGTATACATTTAACATATACATTTGGCTGTGACATGCCTCCAACAGATGCAATCCATCGACCATCTGTCACCCATAGGCTCCACTGTTAAAAAAATAAGATATACATTTAGCATATACACTTTTTTACAGGATACTCTAAGAATGTTTTTGAATTGGGAGTCCTTAAATGGTCACTGCAGTTGGAGACAACCTCTGTTCATATGATAGATGAGCGAGCATACTCGTTAAGGACAAATACCCGAGCGAGTATGGTCCTTCTCGAGTATCTGCCTGCTCCTCCACAAAGATTCGGGAGCAGGGTGGGGGGGGGGACAGGGGGAGATCTGTCTCCAACCCCCCCCCCCCCCCTCCCGCTCTCCCCTGCTCACTCCCGCAACCCACCGCTCACCCCCGCCGGCAAGCGAATCTTTGCGGACGAGCAGGCAGGTACTCGAAAAGGACGATACTTGCTCGAGTATTTGTCCTTAACAAGTATGCTCACTCATCTCGAATGATCACATTACTTTATTTAACGTTTTTGTGCCGAAAAATCCCTTTAAACTGCTGGCCACTAAAGGTCTCCCTTCTAATTTGCTGTCTACTCCTGTAGACATGTGACATCCTTATCTGGTAACAGAGTCAACAGCATGGTGAAAAAGAAGTGGAGAAAGGTGATGACTCTTGCTTTCCATAGAAGTCTATGGAGAGGAGAGACATTATACAGACATGCTGCTAGAGGTAACTGAAAAGTAGAACTGGAGGGAGAGAGCTGGTGATAAATCCAAGAAATACATCATATAATGGTCAGATATAGTGTCATTCCTCATGTACGCACATGGCATCTTATTTTGAAGTCATCAGAAAGTACAAGGACACATTAAGGCTGGGTTCACACAGGTCGGATTTGCTGCGGTTTTTCCTTTGCTTTTTTGCCGCAGAAGAACTGCTTCTGCGGCAAAACCGCTTCAAAATCCGCAAGCGTTTTTTTCCGCAGCGCTTTTTTACTTTTCTCAGCGTATTTTGGTGCGGATTTTGCTGCGTCCATAGAGGTCTATGGACAAAAAAGCGCCGCGGAAAAGACAGAAGAATGGACATGCTGCGTCTTGAAAAACCACGCCGCAGTTGCATTTCCGCACTGCGGCTGTGCAAAAAAAAAATCCGTCCTGTGAGAACAGCTTTTTGCCAAAACTCATTTGTGCTGCATTGCACTGCAAACACAGCGGTTTTGCCGCAGTGCGAATATGCAATGGCAAACCGTGGCAAAACCACAGCAAATCCGCCCTGTGTGAACCCAGCCTCATGGATTTCCAGCTAAAGTGGAAGTGGACACATTTGTATAGACAGTAAACAGTATTTAGGAACAATGCCAAAAGTAAAAAGTTAATCTTTTTGAAAAATAAAATTCTGTATTAAACGAATTGGAATAACCCATTTAGGACCAAGCACTGTAAAGATACGGAGCGTGGTCCAGGGCTTTAAGCCCAGTCGTATGTAAAATTACGGCGGGGATTAAGGCCTACTGCTTCTGTAATCAATCAGCAGCAGGATGGGTTGTCAGCTGATAACCTGGAGGAGAAGGCAGGAGGGGTTTTTAACCCTCAATGAGCGCTGTGTACTCGGGGAAGGAGAAGTGTAATTTCCACTAAGGAAGCCCGGGGGTCACATGACCGGCCGTATTCCCTGCTACAGCAGAGCTACAAGGTCCCAGAAGACCCTGATCAGCAGCTCTGCCAGTGACTATTGTCACCACAGGGGATGTTTTCCCTGTAACTGGGGCTCTTATGGATGCCTCAGCTACAGTGGGAAAGTGTGCAATAAAAAAAACATGAATATCCCCCAGAGGTCTTATATGACATCATGGGGGACATGGATAGTAAAAAGAATAGTTACATGAATAAATAAAACAAAATTACGGAATAAAACAACAATATATACATAAAAAGAAAATAACCCAAAGCCAATGCCAACCAAAACCGTCGCTATATGCGCCCTGTAATCGAAAATCCCACATATTATAAATCAAAACAATCGAAAATGAAGAACCTGTCCCATACTTTATTTTAGCATAAATATACGAATTAAAAAAATATAACTAGAAATCCTAAAAAAAAATCATTTTTTCAGCTTTTTACCCCCAATAAAGTCAGTGAAAAAGATATTTAAAAAATAGTCCTATATGTCACGGAAAAAAATGCAGCAAAAATAATTTTGGTAGCTACAGGAAAAAGAATAGGGCAGTAAAACCGCCACATGGGTAAAATCCCCGAAAAGTGTCTGGTCCTTAAAGGGGTTGTCCCGCGGCAGCAAGTGGGGTTATACACTTCTGTATGGCCATATTAATGCACTTTGTAATGTACATTGTGCATTAATTATGAGCCATACAGAAGTTATAAAAAGTTTTTCACTTACCTGCTCCGTTGCTGGCGTCCTCGTCTCCATGGTTGCCGTCTAATTTTCGCCGTCTAAAATGGTCTAATGGCCAAATTAGACGCGCTTGCGCAGTCCGGATCTTCTTATCTTCTCAATGGGGCTCCGTGTAGCTCCGCCCCGTCACGTGCCGATTCCAGCCAATCAGGGGGCTGGAATCGGCAATGGACCGCACAGAAGAGCTGCGGTCCACGGAGGGAGAGGATACCAGCGGCCATCTTCAACCGGTAAGTATAGAAGTCACCGGAGCGCGGGGATTCAGGTAAGCGCTGTGCTGTTCTTTTTTTCAGTCCCTGCATCGGGGTTGTCTCGCGCCGAACGGGGGGGGGGTTGAAAAAAAAAAAACCCGTTTCGGCGCGGGACAACCCCTTTAAGCTACAAAACAGCCTGGTCCCTAAGGGGTTAATCTAAAACATATACATTAAAAACTGTGCTACGGTACCCAATATGAACTTAACCTAAGGGTCAATACAGGTGGATGGAGCTGTTATCAGATAAGATACATATGGTTATATTCTTTCACCTTTGTTTAAAGGGAACCTGTTATCACATGCAATTTATCTGATTGGGGTTATTTTGGCAGCAAGCACATACATTTTTGCAAGCCCCATTCACATGAATGGGATTCTATATGCAAATAAGGAACATGGAACAATACCTCTGCAGCGCCCCCTATTGAATGGCAGCATTCCTTCAAATCAATGCGCGACTTTTTAACAAGTCTGTAAAACAATGATTGGGAATAGGAAGCCAAGCCAGAATTCATACACAGACAGCTGTTTCGGGTTGTTTGCCCCTCAGCAGTGTGAAGTAGGTTTCTGGCTTGGCTGGTGAGTCATGAATTGAATAGTCACACAAATCTGCTGTGTGTGATCATGCTCTTACTGGTACTACTCTTTTCAGCCGGCTATGTGTGCATGCTCTTCCATTCGTCTCTATGGCAGTTGGCTGAAAAGAGTCAGGCTGTGAGTCATGCAAAAACGTTTGCGGGAACACAGTGCCTGGAACAGGTCCCCCGGTGAGTACAAAACACAACTCCTCGGCTCCCTGTTCCCTCATGTTTGAGCCACATAACATAGTTTTTGGGGCTCAAATGTGATGTCAGATTCCCTTTAATTCATAGGGAAGGAGCGACGATAAGACCAGTAAGGACTAGAGATGAGCGAGCGTACTCGGAAAAGCACTACTCGCTCGAGTAATTTGCTTTATCCGAGTATCGCTGTGCTCGGGTCTGAAGATTCGGGTGCCGGCACGGAGCGGGGAGCTGCAGGGGAGAGCGGGGAGGAACGGAGGTAAGATCTTTCTCTCCCTCTCTCCCGCCCGCTCTCCCCCCCGCTCCCCGCTGCGACTCACCTGTCAGCCGCAGCGGCACCCGAATCTTCAGACCCGAGCACAGCGATACTCGGATAAAGCCAATTACTCGAGCGAGTAGTGCTTTTCTGAGTACGCTCGCTCATCTCTAGTAAGGACATGTTCACACACAGCAGATTTGTTGCTGAAATGTTTGTGACTGTCCCAAAATTCAACCCAAGCAATTCTTTGAAATTCTGAAATTCGTGGTGTGTATGAACCAAACTATGCCTAAATAGTGGTGACTTCACTTCCTTGCACTTCGCTGCATCTTACATAAAAAATGATTGTTTCCAATAAATATCCAATTGTCCTAAATTTCCCGTATTATGAACAATCAAATATGATCTACGCAATCAGCAAATATTAGTTTATGACTAACAACTTAATCAATATGAATTTGTGAACCGCAGCTAAATAAATAATAAACCACAAGCTTGTTATAAAAGAAAAATGACTCCAAGCTGAAGGCCGCCTCCGTGGAGCGCAGTCCATTTCCAGAAGTCAGAATGGAGCCGCATGAAATGTTAATTTTGGAACAATGTGCTCGTGCTATGCTAGCATTCCTCCCAATAATTGGTCTATCACCAGGCTTCTGCTCCCCATCTCTAGCAATACGCATATAAAAACTAAGTGTTGGTATTGTTGTGGAGATGATACAGATACTAGTCATATTTTTATTTCATAGTCTGAATGTGACCCAGCATTTGTTCTGATCTAATCTACTCTCTTTAACCCTTTCCAATCCAATTTGTATCCCGGTTTTCCTAGGGGGCTTACTCTTTTTCTGCCATTATACAACACTGCTATATGCTGGCTTAAGCCTGTACTGCATGAGGTGACACGTTGGATAGTCTCTGACAGCAGAGAGGCTGGCAATATACAGTAAGAGAACCTCAACGGACGTCTTCCAACAACAGAGCTGTATAGCCTTAAATCATAATGTCTTCAGACGTCAGACAGTGGATTGGAAAGGGTTAAGAAAAGGAAGGAAGATGGAACAATGCCTCAATAGCACCATGCATGGTTGGCTTTGCCTTATAATTCCCAGTCATTGTTACAAGGTCATTGAATGACATCATTGAATGGCTGCGATTGGTTCATCCAGCGCCGGCGCTGATTGGCTGAGGCGGCGCTCCTGAACTAATCAGAGCAATCGTTTGCTGGGGTTGGGGTATTAAAGCCCTGTCATCAGCAAGAGATGCTCTGTTGGCATTGAGCGCTGCACGGAAGCCTGCCGGAGAAGCCCAGAGGGAGAGGCCCGGACGGCAACTGTTAGGTGAGTATAAGACAGTCCCTGAAAATAAGACCCTGTGCCTCTTTTGGGGCAAAATGTAATATAAGACAGGGTCTTATTTTGGGGGAAACATGGTACCAGAACATGGGTTGGTACAAAAGGAGAGCTGGACAGGGCTGAAGAAGGCAATCAACCCAGCATCAGAATTGGTATCTGCTTCTTTCTGCAAAAAGGAATGGGAAGGGCACTGCCAGAACCATACAAAATTACCTCAAGTGGGCTACTGGTCTGCATGTTTCTGACCACACTGCCAAAAACAGACTCCATAAGGGTGGCATGAGGGCCTGATGTCCTAAAGTGGGAGCTGCGCTTACAGCCCAGCTCCATGTAGCTTGATTGGCATTCAGCAAAGAACACCAAAATTGGTAGGTCAGCCATTGGCACCCTGTTGGCGCCCCATTCTCATGAGAGCAGCTTCACATTGAGCACATGTGATAGAGTATAAAGATGTTGACGTAAATATATGTGTGATTTAAGTGTTCCCTTAGATTTTTGAAGCAAAGTATTTCCTTAATTTTTTAGCTGTGTAGTATCTGTTTTCTTTGGGGTATATTACTTGGATTCCACTAAGTCTTGGTAAAAGTTATTAGATTAGTCTAATTTCATGGCCTGCAAACTAAGTATGATGCTTTCTAAATGCATGATAAGGTAAATCCGATGCAAAACCCCCCCAAAACAGATAAATACATTCTTTTTTTCTGAAGAGACTTAGTAAGATATGTGTGTATTGATTTTTAACGCACAAGGGTTTCCATAGCCCCTAGGCTTTATTCACACGAACGAGATATATGCTGCCCATCTGATGCATTGGTTAAAATGCATCAGTTCAGATGGGTGTATTCCTGTGACGTAAAAGCTCTCGGCCGGCCAAGATAGCGCATATGGTGCGCATTTTAGCCAGGAGCTTTTACGCCAGCCAGGAAAGATAGTTTAGAAAGTATCTTTTGACCGGAATACGCCGGCGGCTCCCACATACTCATATGGGAGCTTATAGGAGCTGCCAGAGATGGGAGGTGGGAGGGAGTTTAGCAGTGTGTCTGCTAAACTTCAACCCCCTTCCTTCCTCCTCTCCGCCCCTTGCCAGCTGTTTGCAATGGGAGGGGGCAGGATGGAGCAGGAGCTAGTTGCTGACAGCCGGCAAGGAGTGGAGAGGAGGAGGGAGCTTAGCACACTACGTATAACGATTCCAGGCGACTTATAATAAACTCCACTGGGTTTTTTTCCCTTATGAATTCATAAAGGGAAAAAAATGGTGTCCTGTTCCATTGCATGTCATGTTACAATATTACAGGGATATTTTCCATTACAAGTATTACAACTAGTACAGAATATGATGTTGTACGAAGACCTTATACAGCGGCAAGGGCTCCATTCACATAGTTTTGCCATATTCAGAAAGTCTAAAATATTGCAGGATTAGAGGGTGACTAGAAAAAGTAGCTTTTGTTTTCTTCTAAAAATCTGCCAACAGATAATATAAGAAACTGGAAAGTATATATTCATCGTGCTAAATAATTCAATATATCTAACTCTGATAGAATCTTATTTTTCTTACATTTATGGTAATGTACTTTTTCTAGATTATTATTTTTGCAGCAAGTTCCCCTGTAGAAATTTTGCCTAAATGTCTAAATGTTAGAATTGTTGGCTCTATCCCATTGGTGTCATTGTAGCAAAATAATTACTGGTTGCTTGCTGATTAGTTTTAAATGCATTTGGCACATGAATGAATGATAACGATGTCTTTGATGGAACAAACAATAAATCACAGAACAGACCTAATGATGGCTACCAGTTAAACATTGGTAAACAACTTGCTTATTCAGGTTAGCCATTTAGAGGGTAAATCATGTGAAATCCAGATGTTCCGCCCAGATTTCATCAGTGATCAGTATACAGTGATCATGGGACACGGTCAGGTGTTTCAAAACACATTTTCCAATCAGCCAAATCACATTACATGGTGACATAATATATGGTCATAAGGTGCATTTAGACTGAAAGATGATCGCTCAAAAACCGCTCAAACGGCAGTTTGAGGGTGCATTCACACGAACGTATATCGGCTCGGTTTTCACGCCGAGCCAATATACGTTGTTCTCATGTGCAGGGGGGGGGGGAGGATGGAAGAGCCAGAAGCAGGAACTGAGCTCCCGCCCGCTCTTTGCCTCCTCTCCGCCCCTCTGCACTATTTGCAATGAGAGGAGGTGGGGGCGGGGCTAAGTTTCAAGAATTAGCCCTGCCCCCATCCCGCCTCTCCCCATTGCAAATAGTGCAGAGGGGGCGGAGAGGAGGCAGAGAGGGGGCGGAAGCTCAGTTCCTGCTCCTGGCTCTTCCACCCCCCCCCCCTGCAGATGAGGACGACGTATATCGGCTCGGCGTGAAAACCGAGCCGATATACGTTCGTGTGAATTCACCCTGTGTGACAGTTTCGAACGATCATCTTTGCAGAACTCTTAAGTAGCTAATTAGCTACTTAAAGTTAAATGCAGAGGGAGCGGGACACCACTGGTAACTCAGAGAAAAGCATCTGTTTTGTATATACAAACAGCTGCTTTGTGCTCAGTTATCAGCAGTGTGCCACTGAGCTGATAGCTCAGAGAAACAGCAGGAGTACTGACAGCTCCTTTGTTCTTGGAGCTTTCAGCTGGTATCCCGCTGGGATGTCCAGCTAAAGAATGCTATAGAGCGCCACCCGCTGAGAAAATCAGTGAGGCGCTGATAACACTTGTTGATTATTTAGCTTGCTAGAATTCAATGTTGAATGACTAGTGCAGGAACAGTGCACGATGGCAGCGCGTTTAGACACAACGATTATCGCTCAAAAGATGGCTTTTTAGTGAATTTTAAGCGAAAATCTTTGTGTCTGAATGGGCCTTTAGACTGAATGAAGAGAATGTCCATCTAGTTCAGCCTGTTTCAACCCCCCCTTTGTTGGTCCACAGGAAGACAAAAAAAAATCCCAATGAGCCAATTTAGCTCATTTGGAGGAAAAAAATTCCTTCCCAACTCCATATGGCAGTCAGAATAATCCTGGATCAACGATTGAGTTCCTACCTAAGGATTTGTTCCCATGAGTATATATTGGCCGCCGTTTTCACGGCCGGCCAATATGCACTACGATCTGAAGAGTTTGTGCGCCCGTTCAGATGGCATGGGTCCCGGCGCATATGCGCCGAGGCCGCCATGCCGTTGCCCCTTCTCCTTCCCTCCTCGCCGGCTAACCTCCTTCCTCTGACTGTTTGCAATGGGAGGGGGCAGAGCTAAGCTTGCAGCCCGCAATGGGAGGAGGCGGGACGTGGCAGCACTTAGCTTCGCCCCCATCCTGCCCACTTCTGTTGTAATCAGACGAAGGGGAGGAGAGAAGAGTGAGGGAGTTTAGCAGTCAGTGCTCGGGGGGGGGGGGGGGGGGGAGGAGGCGGCTGCAGACGGGCAAGTTGGATCCGGCTGCGAGGATTCTCGCTGCGGGACCCGACCCGAGCGCCTGCAGAGAGCGTCGCGTACTCGCCCGCGGCTCCGGCTGTTTGATGTGCCGGCTTGCCGGGCAGCCAGCGCATGTGCAGACCAGAGCCGGCGACTGAGCAGTGACATTTCTGTGCGGGGCTCGCAGAGCATGCTGTGGTTTGTTTGCCTCGAGAGATTTCACGCGGACAAATCGCGGCCGTCTGCCTAGGATTCCGTTTGCTAATGCAATCCTATGGCAGCTTCCAAGGGCGGAAATTCCGCGGGAAATCCCGCCGCGGAATTTCCGCCTGTCTGCAGGCGGCCTTAGCCAGGTATGTCAGCTCGAGTAAAGATCTGATGAACATTGATTGTAAATTTGGTGGCATGTTGTGTTTGTATTCCATGATACCAAGACTTAGACTATAAAAACATGGTGCTAGTTCGTAAATTTTGATTGTGACAACTACTACACTTTTAGATGAGAACGTTCCCTTCTAATATTTAATTACATCTAAGAGCGGTTTACCTGTGACCTCAATCATACAGCCATTGTAATACTTTATGGTTATTCCCAATTATGGATATTTTACTATCGATGTGTTGTACCTTGTTAGCCATTCGAATGGACAACAATTGTAGTTGTGTGCTATCTTTTTATTGGCAGATGCAAGTATCATGGCGTCAACTGCGCCATGACTTCCGGGTTCGTAATGCATTTGACAGCACATGCACGTTTCACTCGACCTTGGCAATTGAGGGTTAATCTTCTCTTCTGCTGGGTTGACTGAGATGATTGATAGCTGAGCCAGCCAATCAGTAACTTTATTAGTTTGGTTTTGCTGTTGGGCTGGCTGGAATAATTGTTAGCTCAGCCAATCAATCTGGTTCTTTGTGGTGCTATTTAGTCCAGCTCCTCTGAACACAAGTTGGTTATACTACTTGTGTACTTCAAGTTCATAGTAAAGTAGTACTTTGTATTAGGGTTCTAGTCAACTTCTTATCTTAAGCTATTCAGCGTATTCGATTCAGTCCTCAGTGTAGTTGTAGTCTTGGATTACTCTCTTTCCCATAGTGGGGGCGCCCGTTTCTGGGTGGGTGCTCTGTTTGAGGGTCGAGTCCGCTTCTCGCTGTTTAGTTCGTGAAATCCTTCATAGCTTGATCTATATAGTTCTGCTATACTAGTTTGCCCTATAAGACCCTTATTACCAGTCATCGGTTTCACTCTGTCTGTAAATAGGAAAGTTTCACCCCCAGTTGTGTGAATTAGTCGATCCAGATGTGACAGCCTGTTTTCAAGACAGGTCTTTTATAGCCAGTTAAAAAGTATCATACAAGTATAATGCATGATATTTTTCACTATACTGTATGTAATGTGAGGCCCACATTGTCGTATTGATCTACTAACAAGGGTCGCAATAACAGTTTAAAGGGGTATTACTATCTGAAGCTGTTCCTGAGCTCTGTTCCACTTTTCTTCTCTTTGATATGCAAATCTACATGTAAGCAGCAAGATGCTGATGAGCACATTCATGTCCAGATGGTTGAGAGCAGCACAAAACGGCATTGTGGGCCACAGGTTGTGCATCTTTGATATAGGCCATTTATGACCCTTTACCCCTGAATATACTACAGTTGTGAGCTAAAATCAATGATTGGATAATTTTTGTACTTATGGCTGTGGGTGTTTTTACTCAGTAAATGGTTTGTAGTAATTCTTCTACATGAAGCAGAATGAAATGTAGTCCACTATTCAAGTACATTGAATGCACATCCTTCATTTAGCCTTCCTATACTATGGAACAAGTCCTGTTAAACGGAGTTTAATGGGACTTTAAAGATTGATCACCTAGATTTAGGTTAGGCCGCCAATGTCTGATCAGTGGGGGTGTCTGATCAGTGAGGGTCCATCCCCAAGCCCCCAGATGATCAGCAAAATGAAGGGGCAGCACCACTCTCAGGAGCTGGGTTGCCTCTTCATTGTGTTGATCAGTGGGTCTCCTGGAGGTCGGATCCCTACCATTTATGACCTAGCCTAAAGATAGATCGTTAATGTTAAGGTCCAAGAGAATGACTGTGATCCAGCTCTCTATTTTCTCTATATACTATTTTTTGATGTTTGTATGCCCTAGTTTTCTTAGTATAAGTCTCCAAAAACTAAAATGATAAAAGTCTACCTTATATGAAGGGCTCGGGGAAAGAATGATAAAAGTCCAGTTCTACTGAAAATTGGTCATTTTAATTTGAATGCTTCACAACTTGTCAATCCTAAAGTATACAATGAAATGGAATTTTGAACACTGCAATACATACATGGAAAATTTCTAAAGCTGAAGACATAGCCGAAAGTTATATAATGAACAGAAAACACCTCTATCTTTCCATTAATCATCAACTGGAACATTGCCTAATTGTAGCAAGTTGTCATAGTAATTATGGTATACTGTTGGCACAAACTATTCTAGAGCCTGCAAAGCATTGTTCTTCTAGCAACCGTGTTTCCTTTGCAAGGCTCTGGAATAGACTAGCATAATTTTTTATTTATCTGCGTTCACCAACGTATTCTACAACATTAATCTACAAAATGCCGGGTTTTGTGTAAAAACACAAAAAAGTGGACTTTGAATGTTCTTTTCCCGAGCCCTTTATATGTTACGAGGCACTGTAAGCCTAAAATGAAGTTAAAGATGCTAAAGACTTACGGGCTTAGCATACGGTCTAGTGATAGTAGGAGAGCTTTCACAAGTGAGGTAGGCAGGCATGTGTAAAAGGGCACATGAAATATGCATGTTTTAATAATGTTACATACAATTGAAAAACTGTATCACGAGAGTCCTGATAGATTATAACAGTCGTTTATGGAGGGGAAAAAATTATCTTGCAACAGAAACACTGTCTCTTTATATTGGCAGGCACAAAGTAGCCGAAAAACAGAAATCAAGGAACTTGCCTTAGACCGCTTTACTAATGTTCACTGTCAACCATTAAAACATGGAGGAGGAAAAAGTGGGTGGGGCAATCTTGGATTGGCGCCGAGAGACGTGAGGTGGTTGGATAACTCTAAGCCAAAAATGTAGCTGGAGTTAGGATGACGGTGATGCCAACCAAGTAGTCGCCTCCCCTGGAAGTAATGCATGGAACAACTGTGAAAAACCTGGTGCACAGCACAACCTTCCAATGAAGATGCTTTAGACAAAGGTGGATAACTTTATTAAATGAAGAACCAGCAAAGAAACAACTCATGGGCACTATAACAGTTTCATCAGCTGAAATTGGTGCCTGTTTCATAGTCTTCAGCATGCCTGAGATCTATAGTAACTGCAGTATATAATGTCTGTATCTCAGCTTGACTGAAGAAGGGGTCGTTTGACTCGAAACGTGTTTCTTTGCTGGTGCTTCATTCAATAAAGTTATCAACCTATATTCACTTGTCTAAAGCAACACTGGAAAGTTGCACTCCGGGTTTTTCACAGTTGTTCTATGCAATCATTGAAACATACACATGTAATCACTGTGCATGAAGCCTCTAATTATACACATGGCATCTGTAGCTAGCAGAGTGAAGACCTACTCTCCAACACTGCTCATACTTCTATACGAATGGCTCCCACTTGCTCAATTACCTGTATTTTGCCGTATCAATTCTCACCAATCTAGGTCCATCTTATTTGCAAATTGAATGGAATGACAAAGTCCACATGCCATTATGCTGTATCATCATAAACCTCATATTGGTCACATTCTGTACGCACTGATGTCATATGGCAGTAATTGGGTTGTACATTATGGAAACTCCTTTACAGCACGATCTTTTGTAAGAGTGACTTGCAGTCAGTTCCTATGACCATTTTAGCAATAAGTCCCTCTTCCAGGTGTTCTACCCATTCTGTAATAAAGAAAAACCAAAGGCATTGGTGACAAAAGTTTAAAAAAATCTCACTACCCAGCAGCCACTCTGCTAGAAACTCAACAATTTTTGCAATTGACTGTATTTACAATCCTGGGTCGTGTTGAGTGAACTAAACCAGTCGAAATTTGCTAAAAGTTCGGTTTGCAGTAAAACTGAACCTCAGGCTGTTTGCCCCACCCAAACCCAGTGGCATTGTTAGCACTATTGCCTTGCAGTGTTGGGGGTCTTAGGTCCAAATCTGACAACATCTACTTGGGGTTCGTATGTTCTCCCTGTGTAAAATAATCACCTTTATTCCACTCCATGCAGATATTGCCCTTAGCCAAAAGATAAAAGAAGGCTAGTGGCTCAGTGGTTAGCACTGTTGCCCTACAGTGTTGGGGCCCTAGGTTCGAATCTGACAATATCAGCATGGAGTTAAATAAAGATGATTACAAGAAGAACAAGTATTTTTTGCCTTCCTCTAGATCAACAAGAGAGAAGGGGGGAAGGGGGGGGGGGACAAGCTGAACTACATGGACATTGTCTCTTAGCCTAACACACTATGTTACTATGTAACATAGAAACTCCATGTAGATGTTGTCAGATTTGAACGTAGGACCCTAGAATTGCAAGATATGAGTGCTAACCAATGAGGCACCACCACCATCATTTAGCCAAGATCATTATTATTTGTGAAGGTTCAGTTTAAACTAATTTGGCCAAAAATTGACATTTTTGAGAAATTAGGTGAATCGCCAGAACTGAACTTTTCAAAAGTTCATTCATCTCTAATCCTAGTCTTCACTCGGAGAGCTCTGAACATCTGATTCAATGACAACTGAAGTTTGAAAGCAAAGAATCTAGTATCCATTATGGGAGAAGGAAATTGGAATCCACTGGATGAATTGATCCATTTCATAATGGAACCAAACTGTGTAAAATGGACCTCAATGGGGTCCGTTTTGTTCCTGCACCTCTCCAGCATTCATACAAGATGAAAAAAATCCTGCATGCACAACTTTTTCATTCGGCATTTCATGCAAGATTTGCACCAGAGGCTCTCAATAAAGCCTCAAATGCAGATGTGAGTAGAGCCCTACTAGAAGACTCTAAGCACCCAGTAGAAATTAATTGACTACTGTAATATGTCACTTAGTGGCAGTTTATGTGCACCAGTTTTAGAAGATTGAAGTAGGAAGCCTACCAGGAGAGAAAGGGTTTGTTATGTCTGAGCTGGATGCCAAATCACACCATTCGGATCAGACGTAATAATTGTCTGGATACACACAGTAAAGAATGTGGAGAACAAAACTATTAATAATGTTGCCAAAACGGGGGAAAGGGAAATCTCACCCTATACACCAATACAAGAAAACTGCCTAAAAGCAGGGCAATTACCCTGATGAGGGCAACCTGATGTCCGGAACCTGCTACCTAGACTGTCCATGGATGGTGGTGACAAATGACAGATGTTAATAGTCACAGCAGACTTGGGTAGCAGATCTATATTTAACACCCAGTATATAGTATAAAGATCAGGGACTAATCTCGATAGAGGGAAGCACCAGGAGGATGTGGAAGAGACCAGACCTCTTCCATGCAGAGAAATAAGCGGTGCCCTCTGAGAGGAGGGGCTGGAATTTATTTACTATAACAAAGGCTGATTGGCTAGCTAGGGGAATGAATTCCCTGCTGACTAGAGATGAGCGAGCATGCTTAGTTAAGGAAATTACTCGAGCGGGCATCAGCATTTTCGAGTAACTGCCTACTCGTCTCCCCCCCCCCCGCTCACACCCGCCGCCCCCGAGTAGCCAGTTACTCAAAAATGCCGATGCTCGCTCGAGTAATTTCCTTAACCGAGCATGCTCGCTCATCTCTACTGCTGACTAATCAAGTCTAAAACAGCAGAGAGATCTTTCCAAATCGGTGTCGAACTCTGAAGGACAAGGTGCATGCAGTGTCGTCGCAGTCACATGGGCTGGGCTGACATTGTGACGTCAGCCCAGACCATCGCGTGGCCGGCATGCCTCTACAGGGTTCTTCTATGTGAAAATAGGTTTCTAAGATCTTTCTCCTATGCTGAAATATAACAACACTTTGCCTTCAATCTACTTCTGGAAGGTGTTCTTCAATACATTATAATGCTGGCAGCTCCTTCATTCATTGATTGCCTATATAGCCCTAATGTGGAGACAAGAATATTAAAAGCTCCTGGAGTATATGAGAGCTTTCCTAGTGGAAAAACTGCTTACTGTAATTTACACATGAGGAGATACAGTATATACATATAGAAATGTCAGGTCAGCCATTTAAAAGTAGATACTACATTAAATATGAATGTATGCATGCCTGGCACACACAGACTTAGGAAGTTGCAGTACATTTCATAGACGACCATATTATATTTTCAGATTTTTCATTTACACGTATAAGCGTAGATACGCGGTGCCAGATTTGAGTCTTAGGAGATAGCAAAAAATATATATTAGCAAAATAAGACCCATTGGAAAGGTTTGTTTATGGGGATTTTCCTGACAAACATGCCTTCTTTTAATCCTGACCCTATTTCTATGCTTGAAAGTCTTGGGAAGGAAATCTTAACTGGGCACTGGGGTTCCTGTCAGTGCGGTCTGTCAATATTTATGTATTTCAAAACCAATTTATATTTTTATTTTATTCCGTAATTCTTTTTTTGACATCTCTGACCGACATGATGTCATATAAGCCTTCTGGGGGTCATTCACATTGTCGTTTTTTTTCTTATTTCACACTTTTCCACTGTAGCTGGGGCATCCATAGGAGCCTCAGTTACAGGGGAAAACAATCCCCTATTTTGACAATAGTCTCTTATAGAGCTGATCTGGGTCTGCTAGGACCCTGCAACAATGCTGCGACCAGGGGCACTCGTGACTGCCAGGTCGAGTAGCATAAGTAACACTTCTGCTTTCTCTCTTCACTACTTAGCGCTCATTGAGCACTATGTATCCTGCAAGAGAGAGGGCAAAAACACTTAACAACCACTTCTGACTTCTCCTCCGTGTCCTCGACTCTGACTAACACCCGAAGACCTGACCGGTTTTAATCCTGTGCCGTATTTTTACTTTCGGACAGGATTAAAGCCCAGGATCAAGCGCAGTAAATTTACGGTGCATGGTCCTTAATGGGTTAAAGCAAGATCACAAGTTATCCCTTATGCATAGGATAGCAGATAGCTTGCTGATCGGTGGGGGTCTCACTGCTCAGACAAGCGTGTTTTTGAGCGTACATATGAGTTATTAGCAATGCATTCCCTATGGTGTGTTCACATGTCCGTGTTTTACAGGTGCGTGCTTGTAAAGACAGGACATGCGTGCACATTAGGGAGTGCTCAATTGAAGACAGTCTGCCGGCACCCCATAATTGTTTTTCAGGGAAGGGCTTTAAATATAAACCCTTCCCTTAAAAACAACAACTTTAGTGTAAAAAAAACCCCGAACAAACAAAAAACGTACCTGTCCGCCGCTGCCGTGTCCCCGCAGGGATGAAGAACACATCTGCTGCATGCGGCAGGTCTTTCCTTTATCCCCGCAAGGAAAAAGAATTCCCTGCTGCACCTGCCACATCTGTGACAGATGCAGCAAAGGAAATTTAAATCCCTGCAGGGAATAAAGAATTCCCTACCACAGCTGTCACAGATGACAGCTGTGGTAGCAGATCAGGCTGCCGGCATCCAATAATTGTTTTTCAGGAAAGGGCTTTAAATATAAGCCCTTCCCTGAAAAACAAGAAAAAATGGTGATAAAAATAAAAAAAAATCTATACTCACCTTTCTTCAGCTGCCGGGGCTCAGCTGTGTCCAGCCGCCTCTTCTCCTGCACTGCTGTGAGGAGTATTCAGCAGGCGGGGATTTAAAATCCCCACCTGCTGAATGTTCTGCCTCTGATTGGCTGAGCACTTTGACCAATCAGAGGCAGCTCTCAGCTATTGAATGACAGCTGAGAGCTGCCTCTGATTGGTCCCAGCACTCAGCCAATCAGAGGCAGCACTCACTCACGCATTCATGAATTCATGAATGCGCAAGTGAGTGCTGCCTCTGATTGGCTGAGTGCTGGGACCAACCAGAGGCAGCTTTTAGCTATTGAATGTAAGCTGAGAGCTGCTTCTGATTGGTCCCAATGCTCAGCCAATTAGAGGCAGCACTCACTCACCCAATCATAAATTCATGAATGGGTGAGTGAGTGCTGCCTCTGATTGGCTGAGTGCTGAGACCATTCAGTGGCAGCTCTCAACTATTATTCAATAGCTGACAGCTGCCTCTGATTGGTCACAGTGCTCAGCCAATCAGAGGTAGCCCATTCACCAGGCGGGGATTTAAAATCCCTGCCTGTTGAATACTCCTCACAGCAATGCAGAAGATTCGGCTGGACGTGGCTGAGCCCCGGCAGCTGGAGAGAGGTGAGTATATTTTTTTTAGCACCATTTATTTATTTATTTATTTATTTTCAGGGAAGGGCTAATATTTAAAGCCCTTCCCTGAAAAGCAATTACTGGATGCCGGCAGCTTAATCCACTGACAGCTGTGGTAGGGAATTCTTTATTCCCTGCAGTAATTCCTTTGCTGCATCTGTCACAGATGTGGCAGGTGCAGCAGGGAATTCTTTATTCCCCACGGCGGACAGGTAAGTTTTTTTTGTTTTTTTTTTCTTTTGTTTTTACACTAAAATTGTTGTTTTTCAGGGAAGGTCTTATATTTAAAGCTCTTCCCTGAAAAACAATTACGGGGGGCTAGCAGACCATTGCCTTCAATGGAGCCGCCGGCAGCAGTTGCGGCTCCATTGAAGACAATGCACGGACCTGCATTCACGCGTGTTTTTGCATGTACATGGGTGCGCACTTATGTACGCACTATGTACGCACAAAAACACTCGTGTGAAGACACCCTAAGACAGACATGTATGACAATTATGGAGGGGTCCAGAATGATGTTCTGGGACACTACAGTTGTACAACCCCTTTAAGAAACATTATTCTTATGATCACTAGTGTTCACATTTCATTTGAAGATACTTAAAGTTGTTGTCTATCTTCGGCGGTCTTATTGAAGTGAAAGGGGCAGAGGTGTGCGTGCATGTTCTCCGCTGCCCTCCACTTCGGGACGAGCCGCTGCTGGACTCATTGCATGATAGGTAAAGCCTGAGACAACTCCTTTAATAGAAGTGTACATAGTAAATACTAAGAAAAAGATGGTCTTGTTGATCACAACTCCATAGAAGCAATGCATAATGCCTATGAAGATGGTGCACAGTACTGGCTGGATTCTGCCTCCCCCCCAAAAAAAAGTTGCACTTGTGACCCCAAAAGGACAATCTTTTTGCACTTGGGACCCAATAGAAAGGAGAGAATCATTTTCCTATACATTTTTTTTCTGAACTAACCAGGCTGCTGCTGGTGTAGATGTGGGGTGGAGGGGAGGGGGCTGTTAGGTTCCCCTTTATAGTCTCCCACTGTTCAGGGTGGCATTACATGGGGCGCTTTTTATATACCACATGGATACTTCTGAGCTACCACAGTTGTAATGTAATCGTCTCAGTGATGGCACATTATAAATGTTAGGTGTAAACATAATCGCTCTTGTTGTCTTTGTTGTGAATGGAAACAAAAAAATGAAATATCAGTATTAACCCTTTAAAGAACATGGTCTAATCTGGCCATAAGGATGCAATGATTTTTGGGGAGTTTTTAATTTTTCCGTCAACATAGCCATATGAGGGCTTCTTTTTTGCGTGGCAAACTTTACTTTTTATTGGGGCCATTTTTGGATACATATAACATATTGTAACATTTTTTTTACCTTCTTTTGTTAGGGCTTGTTTGTTTTGCGCGATGTGCTGTAGTTTTTATTGGTACCTTTTTAGGGGTACCTATGGCTTTTTGATTGTGTTTTTTTGGGGGCAGGCAAAATTAATAAAATAGGCATTTTGCCACCGTTTTTTAGGGTGCTTTTTTTTTTTACATTTTTTTACCGTGCAGGGTAAATAGTGTGTTCAACTTACTGTACAGGTTGCTACAGATATGATGATACCAAATATGTGTGTTTTTAATTTTTTCTATATAAACAGAGGAAAGTGTGTAAAAAGGTTTGTAGGGGACTTGAACCATAAAAGCTATGATCGCCATAATAATGCATTGTAGTACTTCTGTACTGCAATGCGATATCGCTCACAATAGGGACAACAGACCATGGCAACCCATTGGCCCTCTGCGATTACATCACTCTCAGCCGTCTCCCGCTACCAGATGGGGCAGGATCACTTCTGATCCCGCGCCATCCGCAAGAT